>VTPC01090845.1:6157-46946 GCA_011009095.1 Ignelater luminosus | reverse complement strand
TTTGCTGTTTCACGGGTAACTCGATTTTGATAAAAATTAATAGTGAAATCCTTGACAAAAGAATAGCGATTATCTCCAAACCCTTTCAAGATAAGTATAGCAACCCTTATATTATTGAATTTACCTTTAAAATCCCTACCGAGATATGGGGTCATATACAGGGTGTCCATTTAAATAAATTCAAGATAGCGGCCGTACGAAAAAACAATTGAAGATTTGATCTTAACTCTCTTCGCAAAACATGTAAAACAATGCCTACGTTAAGATCGCCAAATTTCATCTGTCTATCTCTTACTGTTTTTTCCAAGAGCAGCGTGTTTCCATATTTTTTAACAGGAAAACCCCTGACAAAAGAATAGCGATTATCTCCAAAACCTTTTAAGATAAGTATAGCAACCCTTATATCCAAATATGGTGTCATATACAGAATGTTCCATTTAAAACAATTTAATATGGCGGCCGTACAAAAAAACAATTAAAGATTTCTTTTTAATTGTCTTTGCAAAGCATGGCAAACAATACCTACTGTATGCTCTCTAAATTTCATTTGTCTATCTCTTACCGTTTCTGCGGGGCTAGCGTGTTTCCATACTTTTTAGCGACCCTGTATATTTATACCGAACAAAACGGTCTCTACACAGCTAACCAAAACTTGCAGTAAGAAATGTTATTAGTGTTAAGTCAACATATAATGTCAATAAGTATAGCCTGAGATCTGTCTCAATATAACACCTTTCATTATCAAGGGCGAACGAAAAGTGATTACCCAGAATTATCTTCAGATCACGTGTTCAATCATTGTTGAATTTGTTATTTTGAAGATTAAGTATTAGGTAATATTCTTCCACCACTCTACGAATTAGTACCTGAGTCCGTACCTTCACCACAGTCAACGACTTCATCATTAAAATTAGCCATATCAAAAAATTTAAGAACAAGTTCAATACCGCGGAAAGATGGAAAATCTGTGGATATATGGGTTCTGACAAATAACATGAAAACACTACCACGAATCCAACAACAGAAACAAAAATCACAAGATTGAGCATGCTTACAGTAACTCTAATATTACAAAAATCACTACACTAAGAAAACATGCATTGAAAGTGAAAATATCTTAACTCAAGAAGATTTCAAGTCTACGAAAGAAAGTCTTGCAGTCTACACCAAAGTGAAAATTGTTAGCAGAACTATTTACTGACAATTCCAATTGTATAAAGACAATTTTATGGATACGCATGTTTTCGTAGAAAAAAGTAGATGGATAAAACTTGAAAAGAGACTTGGCATTTTTCATTTATCACAAATCACTAGGTTGTTATAAGTTTCGGATTCACCAATTAAAGTTGGTATTTCCAGCTGTCTCAACAATACAAAAATTACTCATAGTTGTAAATTGGAATCCTGGAATTAATACCAAACTTATTCAAATATTAGCAACCAAGATAAAATGTATGAATTTCTGAGAAAGACAATAATGTGAGGTTTCGATTACATCGAAAGATTTGAAAACTTGTTGTTATAATTGCTAACCAGGATCTTATATCTTATTTGATTAGCTTACTTTACAACTGGAAAATGCCATTTCCAGCATCTGAAAGTAATCATAATTATACATAAACTTTTTATATAATTAAGAGTTTTCTAGCATAACAGATTATGACTGTCTCTATCCTTAAAGAAAAAAGTTTAAACATCCAATTTCAATATTTCACAGAAAACAGAAATTTTCTTAAAACAATTTCTTAGCGTAATCGATTTACAGATTTACAAAAACAGGCAATAGCGTCAAACTGTCATAAAATCATAACCTTAAAGTACATTAAGCGTCAATAAGATTCTACAAGCCGAGGTGATAAACAACCCCGTTTACAATACTCAAACTGTCATTCTGCCACAGCCATATACGATCCATAAACATCGTGAACGCTGGATAGCTGTCGGATGCATAGCTGCTCGTTATACTGTGAGAAACGGAACTATGTACTTCAATGTACATACACAGAAATTTTTTTCTGGCTGACGTGCAATAAAAAAGAATAAGGTTGTGTATTTGACTCCTAAGTAACTGATTCCTAAAAATGAAATTTTAAATTAATGGGAAATGACGGGAATTTTCAGCAGCAGTTTTTGGATTGGAAACACTGGTAATACTAGTAAGTCCTCCAGAGAACGCAGTAGGTTTCGCATCTTTCCGGTAATAGTACGTCTATACAGAACAACCCCCCCCCCCTCCTCCCTGATATGTCTATCGATGCCAAAATGTACTAAGTATAAATATAAACTTGTGGTATCGTATTAGTAGTTACCTTTATAAAAACTTTTATAATTTACATTAGCTACATTTAGAGCGTTTTTTACATTTGTTACGCATGTTCTACAAAGTTTTGTATTAACAGTCAACACACTTTAATTGCTTTGGTATTTTATTAGCATTTGTATAGCCTAGTGGTTTTAATAAATGGAATAATACCTACTTTGACTTTTCCAGGTTTATCTTCATCTATATAGTACTTTTGGGCAGATTTTTTGTCTCAGGAATATGTAGCATCGTGCTATACAGATCTGTTAAAGACACCTTATATTTGCATAAAATTAAAAGCAATTTATAACAATAAAGAAACATCCACCTAATTTTGGTAAGCTAACTTTATTTAAAACAAAAGATTAGAAAATTTAAAACGATACGTATCATCCTTTCAACAGCAACGTGTTGTATGTTATGTAGATTAATTTAACTAGTTCAAAAAGCAGTTATTTAAACGAACATTATTTTTCTCTTTTATCTTTTCAATTAAGGTTTCATTCTTGTAACTTATAAATCCTTGTTGCAACAATATCATTAACTTTCAGTATGATCGTTATTTGGTCATCAGAAAATATTCTATCGATGATTGTTTCTTTTCCATCGCAGTCTCTTTGAATATCATGTAAAGTAGAACCATCAATAGTAATGGTAGATTTAACTTTTCTTCCATCTGGAGTTGCTTGATCAAATTCGACACCAGGTTTAAACTTTATGGCGATGTTTTTAAACATAGAATTTGATGTTAAGATATATTCGTCTTCACATTTAGTTAAATTAACCGTAGGGATTACTGCGTTTCCTATTTTACGTGTTATTAGATTTACGCCCAAGACTTTCATGAATTCATCAAAATTATCGCTGGAAATTAATTTATACTTTTTTCCCAGAATATTATCAATCATCTTCCAGGGAGTAAGCAGAAGGGGATTTCTGAATTGTGTCAAGATGATTATTGTTTACTACTAAAATTGTAAGCCTACTTTGCTACTTAAGTAGCTTTTATTTATTTTTTACTCTGAAATGTCTTTATTCATTACAAAACAGTTCGACACGAAAAAAGATAAATTTCTATAGTCGAAACTGATAGAATTGAATGTGATGAAGTAAATAGGTGATAAAGCGACTCTCGAGATAAATAAATATCTAATTTCAAATTTTAAATTCCTTCGTGTGTAATTACAGTAGTACTTTCAGTATACAAACACAAAAACACATTTGAAAATATTCATTTTTAGATACTCTCATTTTTAACTTCCAGACAAATACATTTTACTAAAGAGAACCTCGAAAGAACAGTCATTATTAATGTTAACTCTTGTCTATTTAATTTGGATTACAGTTAGTCGCGCGTTACTCTTGTGGCCTCTACCTTCCCATTCTCTATCTATAGTTCCAATTTAAATGGATAGTCTCAACAAAAAAGTACTGTGATTAGAATTACCTAATTTTTGTCAATCAAAGCACACCTGTTTTTACTGTTTTGCTGAGATATGATAAACTCAAGATCTGATAAACATCTTAAAACAAATAACTGAGTAATGTTGAACAAAACAATTTTAACTTCCTATATAGTAATCACTAATCAGCCTTGTATAGCGAGTCAAAGAATGTCGAGATATGCAGGATATATCCACTATAAGATATTTCAATATGAGTTGTTGCTCTGTTCTGAAACACCCTGTATAATACGAAATAATTTTAAAAGCTTGCAGAAACTGCTTTTGCACAATTTGTTACTTTTGTAGATTTTTTATGAAAAAGCATTGTTTGTTTTATTATTAATTTAATTATTGTATGACTCGTGTGGTCATTAAATGTAAATAAGTAGAAATTAAATCTTAAATCACATTTATTTTGTTGACTGCAGCGAAGGCTGACGTAGAAATATGATATGATCAAGAAGCGACAAAAGAGAAGAGAATGACCTTTTCAATCACCCGGTATTTAAGCGTTTTGACATTATGGTGGAGGTAGTTGAGTTGGCCACGTTTTGCATGAACATGCCGCCACCGTTGGCAGTATTGCGAATAACAATAGAAATACAAACATATACATAAATAATGAAAATACAAACATACATAACTATTAGCTATACAGTGTGTTCAAGATAAGGATGCACAGCATGGGGATCTTGGAAACGGTAAGAGACAGGATCGGTTAAATAGGATGGAGGTTAGCTATTTATAGCCAGAAGATCATCGCTCCAGAGATGCCACCAACCAACACCACAAGAAGACCATCATCACAACCTTGCGCCGGCGCCGCCCCTCCTTCTCCGGGGCCCTTGCCTCCTCACCGTACCCCTTCTCCAAATTCCACGCCTCCACCGATGTGAACGGACGTTGTGTTCTGCATTCAAAATTCGGCTTAAGAGAAGCAAAAGCTTCTGAAGCCGGTGCCATGTGCACCATTATCGTTGACTCTGTCTGTCTGTCTGTCTATTTATAGGACCTTTTTGTTGGCGTTTGTAAAATCTACATATCTTGGATAGTTTCAGAGATATTTACAAAAAAGTAGATTTCTCGATTTTCGTTATTATTTTTTCTTTTATTTATTTGAAGAGATATCGGAAAACTAAAACCACTTTTCATTGTCACTTTTTGTCCTCTATTAAAATATGCTCACAAAATTCCTGTACAACGTTTCGGTTTCGAGTAACCATCATCAACCTCATTTTTTTTAAATAGGCGAAAAAACAATTGAAAATTGTTTTGGATAGCTTTTGTCACGATTTTAATAATGTAGGCATGATAGGTTTATTTTGATTTCTTATGCTATAAATTGATGCATTCTGCAGTACCCTGGCCTGCACGATCACCTGATCTAACACCGTTAAATTTCTTTCCTTTGGGATTATGTTAAGAATCATGTGCTCAACCAAAATTTTGAAGATGAACAGCAATTATTACAGTTGGTCACAGCAGACAAAAGGATCAAAAATAAAATAAACCTATCATGTTTACATCATTAGAATCGTGACAAGAGCTATTCAAAACAATTTTCAATTGTTTTCCCACCTATTTAATAAAATGAGGTTGATGATGGTTACTCGAGACCGAAACGTTGTACAGGAATTTTGTTAGCGTATTTTAATAGAGAACAAAAAGTGGCAATGGAAAAGTGGTTTTAGTTTTCCAATATCTCTTCAAATAAAGGAAAGAAAAAATAATGAAAATCGAGAAATCTACTTTTTTTTAAATATTTCTCAAACTATCGAAGATATCTAGATTTTGCAAACGCCAACAAAAAGGTCCTATAAATAGCCAACTTTCATCTCATTTAACTAATGCTGTGTTTCTTACCGTTTTCAAGATCTCCATGCTGTGTATCCTTATCATGGACACACTGTATACTAACTTTATTAAATACAATGTTATTCAAAAAAAAGGGAACACTCAATAACTCTTTTATCTTGCGATTCACAAAAAAACAGTTAAATAGTTTGTTGTCTATAAGCATGTGTGGTATCTGGTGGCACTTTGAAGTTTTTTCTTAATTTCCGGTGCATTTAACTGTGTCTTTTGAATGTCTAAATTCTCATACCGTTTAATACCGGTCTTGCATTGAATTTTCCAAAAAATTTTACCCGGCTTGTACAATGTTGGATCTACTGGTTTAATATTTTTAGGTAAATTTAATTGCGATATATTTGTGATGGTAATGGGTAATCATTCATGATTGTGCCTATTACCAAAACACCGCTTGAAATCATGTACTGGTCATTAACGTAACATTTTAATTGCATTGTTGTTTCCATTGTAATGTTACAGATGACTTGATTGACTCCTGATATCAAATAATTAACCAGTTTTGATTTTAATTTTAATTTATTACACAATTCTCTAAATCTCCACTTATCAAGTTCGACTGGTAGCCATATCTAAAAGTGCTCTACATTCTTGCAAACTATCATTTATCTTGTTCACAAGAACAATAGCTGTAGCTTCTGTTGACGTACTTGCAACAACATTAATATTACCATTCTTTGAATAATTATTAGAACGTAATAATCGATTGTTTATTTTATTTATTGACTTGCAGTTAGCTGTACAATTACTATTTAAGCAATTTTCGCATAATCCGAAAGTGTTTATCTTTGCTTATCTATCCTTTATACTTAATTTCAAAAAATCGATGCAGTGATAAATATTTTGTTTAGTTTTCTCTTGTAACAGACACAATTTTGTGTTTGTTGAGACCCGTGTAAAGGTATGTGCCTTGTAATTAAAGTTGTTGGTTTTATTAATTTGTTGTGATGACTGTTTATTGTTATTTGGGGTATTAGATGGTAGTATTTAAATTACTACTTTGTAGATTATTAGATGAAATTGAAGAGTTATCTGTTAATAATTGTTTTTTGTAACCAACAACTATTGCATTAATTAATTAACAAAGGACCAAAATGTTTGTTTTAATATTAATTTGATTATTGTATGACTTGTGTGGTCATTAAATGTAAATAGGTAAAAATACAATGAATACCACTATTACTTAAATCACATTTATTTTATTGATCATATAATATTAGGTACTTAATCAAAGAAAAATTGGTCTATTCAGAACAAAAAGTAATTTTTTTAAACAATTAGCTATTACAAGATATCAATTGATTAATTCTGTAAATGTGATAATTTCACAGCAGTAATTATGAACCTCACAGTACATAAATACGTCATACAAAAAAATTATATAATACATAATGCTAACAGAAATAATTAAATGAACACTGGATCTAAAACATTTTTTATCATTTCTTCACTGACATCCCATAGTGCTTTAGCAAGTTCATCACTTTGGGCACTTTCACTTTCTTGACATCGACAGCAATTATTGAAATAAACACCAGTTACACCAGCAAGTTCTAACGCAGTAGCACAATACACAGTGGTACTAGCAGCTTGCTGTAAGGATTTTGTAAAAGGTCGTACCAAAGCAAAGAATAATCGGTAAAGCCACCAATTACGTGATAAACTGGTGGAGACCATATTTCCTGGATGTAGGCTAGACACCAAAATCCCTTCAGATTGCCAATTTTTTGCCAGTAGTCTTGCAAATAAAACATTACATAATTTTGAATTATTATAAGCCACCATGTCCCAATATTTATTTGCAGAGTCTGGCGAAAGTACACTTGGAATAAGAGTATCAATACTTAAATTTGAAAACCTAAAATAAATATACATATTAACTATTGCAGATAACAAACTCTAAACCGATTTACCGATGTGATTCTGATGAAACAATAACAACTCTTGATCCATCAGTTAGTAAGGGATGTAACAACATTGTTAAGTGAAAATGTGATAAATGATTAACCTGAAATGTGGTTTCATAACCATCTACAGTCTTGGAATATGATAATCCGAATACTCCTGCATTTAATATAAGCATGTCAAGTTTTTTATATTTACTTTTTACAATATTACTAAATTCAACAACACTCTTAAGTGAAGACAGATCTACATAAATAGCTTCACAAACTTCTCCAACTGATAATTTCTCTTCTTTTATTTTATCTATTGCAGCTTGGGCTGCATTAATATTTCGACAAGCAAAGATAACTGAACATCCATGCTTAGCAAGTGAACGTGCTGTTTCAAACCCAATACCTGTATTTGCCCCAGTCACTAAGGCTACTTTTCCCGTTAAATCTCGACCATGTAAAACCTAAAGCAGTTTTATAAAAGCAAAATACTCTTTAATACATATTTACATGAAAAAACCTGCAAGGCAGTAGAAGAAGCATCAAATCGTTGCCTAAAATCATTAACATGTTCTTTCTCTTCAACAGCAAATGCTAAACGTGGATCTGTATAAGTAGTACGACGATTCTCATGATCAACATATATAATTTTTCCAGTGTTTTTATCAATGCAACGTTCCCAGCCAAATGGTAATTCACCAGATACAATCTTTTTCTTTCCAGTTCTTGGATGTGTCCATTGTGTGCCTTTAGTTAAATGATTAGCATAGAAGACGCTACCATCTGCAGTTACACGTTCTTCCCAACCAGGAGGAAGTTCATCTTCACTATCAGTCTCTGGTAGATTCATTTTTGTTTTTGTTTGTTGCTAGATAAGATTTGTCTGTCTATGAGTACATAACCATGCTTTTTAATAATTTTAAAAAGTTTGAATTGTTTGATTAACTTTGACGCAATTAATATTTTATAATTATTTTCTGATGTCGAGAAGTTCAAAACAATCTAATTAATGTCCAATGTTATTTAAAATTTTATTAATTATTACTAGAGATAACCATATTGCCATACAACAGACAATTAAACTTTGACAGATTGCGCGCTATAAACCTGGAAATGGCTGTGCTGTGCCTCCCGGTGTAATTATTACAGGACCTTTTAACAGAGATAGCGACGATTTATACCAAGGCCCAGCATTTGCCAAGTTTACATGAAGCCTTCGACGCTTCTAAGCATCAAAATAAACTCTTTATAACTGTTGCTGTATTTCTATTTTAAAATGTATTACCTCATGCATCTTGTTCAACAGACGATAATGTAGAAATATGACTCAGGAATTAAAATAGCATGGCAATAAATCGTATACCGATATTTAAGCAGTATGTTTAGCACCTTATTGTAATTTTTGAAAAAGTTTATTAAATACTCTTATGTTTCTGTTATGACAAATTAGTCAATCTGGCAACAAAGCAACAACAGCAAAACAGCTTGCCAGACATGCAGTTTAAATATTGTTCAGCTGTATAACAAATGCGTTTCCGCTCGCTCATTTTTCAGTCTATCCGCTTCACACAACCTATAAACTTGGTATTAGGATGATGTCTCCTTTTTTTATACCTCCATGGTTTAGACAGTGTTACTATAGGGGACAGGAAATACTCTAGTAAAATACTAACCTTTCTTTTATTTTCATAAAATTTAAGAAATGCTAAACTGAACTGTCTCGAGCCAAACGGCTATATTTGCCAAAAAATGAAAAAAGACAAAATGTGCTTGCTTTTGAACGTTCTACTATCCAAAAGTTGTATTACTTTTAGAAAAAAAAAAGTTGTTCATTCATTTTAGTTGACTATAGAGCAATTGTATGCTTAAGGTATCCTAGAGAAATTAAGGTCTAATTGATATTTCATCAAATGTTTCATAGCATAGAATGGAAATATTTTTATCAACATCAAACATGGTAATTCAAACAGAAACCACTTTGCAAATGCAATTTTTTGAGTTCTAATAATTTTTTATTGTTATGTTGTCTTCTCTGGTATAACCACATGTAATTTGTTTCAGACTGTAACGCTTTGACTAGGTAAGAGAATAGATTTGCAATGCGTCATACTCGATGAACACTAAACATGAAGCTTTGGGGTGGCAAAAATAGCGTTTCGGTGACAGTGGAAATTTTTAGAAATTCATCGTATTTTCAAGTGTTGTTGCCACAAAGATGGACATTTTAGAAAAATGTATCAAAATGGAGGAAGAAGGATAAACAACAGCTGCAATCGACATTTACAGAACTGGCTATAAATATCTAAATCTGAAGATTTACAACATTTACAACTGTTTCTAACGACGTGCTTTGTTGTTCTGGCAACACCACTTTCCGGTTTTCAACTCATTTCTCACATAAAGAATTACAACAAAATCTGAAGAAATAGGTAAATTGTACGAAAAGATAACTCTTTGTTAGAATCTAGCGTACGATTCCTAGACGTCTCATATTTCAGCCAAATGATAATTTGATGTCTTTAAGAATGACGACGCACGTTGCCAATTGGTAAATTAATTATAATTCTGACAGTCTTCGGTATGTCACGATATGGATTTTAACGTATGAGACAAAAAAGTCGAAAGGACGTTCATGTACGCACTGTTATGGTTCAACATTACGAGCTGTTATACTATAGTAAATATGTAATATGAAATACTAGTTTTGATAGCTGTCTCATCTTATTTGTTCAATTTGAGGAAGCAGAACGCAAGTTTGAGTTTGTTAAGCAACCGTTAGATGTATTTTAGTTACTATTTCATATTGAGTTTGCGTGGTGTAGTGGCATACCTTGTAAAGATTGGATATGCCGAGCTCAGCGAAGGATAATCCGAATGGCCACGAACAAATTGCATGTACGTTCTCATACATACTATCCCAACGGTTACGTTGGTTATATAGGCAATATTAGTCGATAGCGCTCGGGAACGTGGGGATCGTTATGTAATACGTTTAGAGATAAAAAAAATGCAGTAACCCGGCTCAAAAAGTATGATAAAATCTGGTGATATGTGATATATGTGATATAAAAAAAGGAGTAATACGCGGGCCTTTGTAATTTTAAGCGCTGTTTTTTTAAATTAGTAGACGAATTCGGTGACCGGGTTATTTTGCATCGATTTTTAGAAAAGCGCGAATTTGAGCGAAAATTTTCTTTTCACTTTTCTCTTGTAATAAAATCAATAATCTTTTGTAATAAATTTTTCGCTCAGAAATTTGGAAAAGAGAAAAATTCAAAAAATTAATTCAAAATTAAGATCTTGGGGAAAACAAAATTATAATACTATCGAATAATTTAACCAAAAAGCTAAACTTTGATTTTGTTATTGACATTTTTTTAAAATAGAAAAAAAAAAGAAATTGAAAGTTTCATTACACACAACTTTTTAAAAATGCGGTCAGCTCATTAAATATTGCTGGTGATTTTTTAATGAAACGGTGATGGTCGCCGGAATTGTCCAAAACGTCGGAGTGTTGTAAAAAAATGGGAAAGAAGAATAAGAAAACGAGATGGCGCACTCTAACATTAAATGGTAAGATTTTCAAAAAATTTTTTAAAAAATTGTATGTGTAGGGTGTGCAGTTTTTAAGGTTAGAAAAGCACGTGTTTGTCTCATACGGTGACTTTTTTTTGGGTACGCGAACATGACGTATACCTAGCCTATACAACTCGATTCATATTAAAGCGCATGTGACCACCGTATTTCTGATCACAAGATGTAATTTTTTTATAATTTGTGTAATCTCGACCTTTGCAGTTACTTAATTAATTTCATAATAATTTTATGTTGTAATCTTAAGTTAGTACTTGAAATATGATTGTATTTTCTTTGAATTCATTGTACATTTTTTTGTGTAATATAATTAGATAGCAATATTTCATTCATTTATATAATTTTTAAGTTACAGATTTTTACTTTTTTAAAATTTATATTTATTGATTCTTTTGACGATAATTTTTATTTGATGTTTATTTTTTTTATTTAAAAGGATTTTCAATGGTGAATTTTTTCTAAATAAAGAAAAATTAAAAACTGGTTAAAACTATTTGTGTTGATTTATCGTAAATCTGATTTTTAATTATTGAATAAGCAGGTATTTCAGGTGTTTCACAATCAATTTTTATTGTTTTAATTGTTTTTAACGATATACTTAATAGCGTTATCCGTTTTTACTAGTAAGGTCAAATACCGGACATGGAAAAGTTACCACACCTACAAAATTTTAATTTCGCAAAAACCCTGTTATTCAACTGGATAGATTGTCGCTTCATATTTATTATAATTTATAACATTTCGTTCTCGAATTGGTGAACGATATTTTTTTTTAAAAATAGCAACTAAATTTTCCCAAAATGTTTTAAAGTCGTGAAGTTAGTATTAGTTTTAATTTTTGTTTAAACTAGGATAAATTCAGCATTTTATTCTCAGTTTCAAATTAATCAAAAAGAAAAAGTAAAAAGCCGGAAGCGGAATAGCATATTTTCCAGTGAATCTTCTAAACTGAGTGTTACCCTTCCATCCAGAACGTTTTTAAATTTTTAATCTGATTTGGATAAATTATTTTAAATTAGTTATTGAGTGATCATTAAATGGCAAATGCAATGTCAAATTAATTATTTTATTGTGATGGTACAGAATAATGACCGTTGTATTTTAGTGAAAAACAAGAAACGAAAGAAAAAAAAGGAAGTTGCAAATAATACTATTTTGGAATAATATAATAATAATAAACATAATTTGATCTCGATAACGGTTTTTAGTCCGTTCGTTGCTCTTGGTCGAGTTTGTTTTGATTTATGCCACATATTATGTTGACAATTTTTGTAAATGTTAAAACCGTCGTTTGCATGCTTTGGACTCGATCATGTCCTCTTTTTAAATGAAGTAGGTATATTTAGATTAAATAAATTGTCTACAATTTATGTAAATTTCTTAGCAAAGAATTATTAGTGTTATCGACAACTTTTTATTTTGTTAACCCTTATAAAATCAATATTATTGTCTTGGTATGTACAGGGTATTTCACGTCTCCTTAACGTAGCCATTGCCTCTGAAATTACAATAAAAACAACGACGTTGCTTAGCTACGGTTTCACGACTTCAGGGTGTCTACAAAATAGTAGTTACTGATAATTATTTTTTTTCAACGAACTTTGAAGAAGTCGTTACTGAATTTTCGAAGTCTGTCTGTCTGTATGGTTGTATGTATGTATGTCCGCATTTTTTGTCAAATTCTGAAATTTTGACTTCAGATTTAGATTCTACATCAAAAACTAAAGACAACGTGGTATCTTCGTTTTTTGATAACTCTTCGGGAACATGGTCAAAATGGCGGCCGAAAATTGGAAAATTTTCAAAAAATTTTTTTTACTTTAGAATCGTATTCTACATCAAGAAATAAGGCAAATGTGTACTTTTAGTTTTTTGATATCTCCTCGGGAAAATGGTCAAAATGGCTGCCGAAGTCTGAAAAAAGTAACAAAACGGAGTTCGTTGTGGTTATGCTTTGCATTCCCAGATGTTTCATTTCTGGTTTCACTGGATGTAGTACCAGCTTTTGTTTTTCATAGCTAATGGCTATTTTTGTCTTGAATAAATTAATTAATGAAAAATACTTACCATTTTATAGTCACCCTGGAGTCATCAACTTTGCCAATCAACGGCAATGTTATTGTTACAGTAAGGATACGTGAAACACCCTGTATATTCTTGCAGTGATAGATAGTAAACAAAAGAATAGTAAATTCTTGTCTATATTTGTTTAGTAGTACAGTCTAGATTTTTTCTTGATGTCCATTTCCCTGCTGCTATTGTATAAAAACTCCTAATGGTCTTTTTGAAGGTTTTTTAATTGTTAAGTATGTACTTACACATTTTGGTCTCATATAATTGTTAAAATAGCAAGATTCTATTATGGTAATGTTTCTCTAGAAGAAAAACTATTGTTTAAGTTGTCTAAGGAACCAAGCAAAAGGAGAATCTCGATCCAATAACTTTTAAGATTTAATTTTCTTATCTTTGAGAAAAGATAGATTGAACCAACACTTTGAAAAATATCATTAGCCTTTGGGAAGTGATAAAATATTTGGGCATCTCTTTTTGAATACGATCTTCGAACAGTATAAGTATTATATTGTAATAGAGAAAGTTAAGTAACTGAATCTCATCAAGAAAAAATGATCCAAAAGCTTCTCATTAAATGAACAGTTAAAGAAACTTCAAGGAGCAAACGCAGAGTTGCAACTTTACTTAAAGAGCTTTTTGGACTTGCATTAAAGACTCGAAACATCGTTTATTATAAGATGACCAACGGAAATTTAAGGGCAGATGGAAATTCTTTGATTAAAATTCACCAAAAGATTTTAGATTTGATAAAAAACTCAAAAACCAAAATTTAAATATCTCATTTCGTATACAGGGGAAGTCCAAAAATATGAAAAAGTTGTTTATTATTGAAGAGAGGTTCAAAAACGAAATCAAAACAATTTTGGCTTGATTTTATTCATTTGGAAAGAAATGCCAAGCGCAAAGGAACATTATTATTTTAACATTTTCAAGATATGTACTACTTGCCTTGTTCTTGTCAGTGATCTGACAATTTCTAAGAAATAGCTTTTTGGATAAGTGGCTGTAACTTCTTTCTAAGTAACATTTTTGTGTATTTTGAAAGATAACAGTACTTTTGGGCAGTTGTACCAGGAATTTGTATCAAGAATAAGATTTTAATAAAAAAGTTTTCCATTTGCTTCCAGATTTTTACCGGTCATACAAAATTTTCTGATGGTGGCTCTCAATCAAGCTTTATAGCCGAATCGACATGGGAAGATTAATTTTAAATATAGAAGACATGAATTTTGCAATAGAAGGTGCGACACAACGCATCGCATCTATACTATGTAATCAGTACTATATTGAAATTAAAGAGTAATAAAGATCAATTATCCTGTTAAATTTAGATTTTTTTTTCATTTGTAAATATTTTAACGACTTTAGTCTATTTTTTTTTGTTGGTGTTTTTAAATATTTCTAGAACGTACCACTATGTATAAATTTACTTCTGTACTATACACATCAATTCTTGACACAAACGAAACGTTCGTTTCGTTTCATTTGTATCATCAATTATTTTTTTGACAGATGATGAAAAAGTCAACACAGAAACGGTTAAGAAAAATTGGATGGAAAATGCTAAAAAGCAGTATTAAAAAACTCTTTGTAATACGTATATTTTTAAAAATGAAGAAAAAATGCAAAAAATTGAAATAGATGTAGAAGAAGCATTTTTTGGAATGGAAAATAAATAAATGTCAATTTAGCAAAATTTAAATAAACAAAAAAAATAAAAAAGATTTTCCTCTCGGTCTTTGGACACATATCATGTGGTTTTAGTGTAGAACTAAAACACCCTGCGTGCTTACGTGTTACAGTCGCGTGCTAAAAGTATTTCTGGCACCAAAACCATGTGACTATTATTACCTTTTCTAAAGTTCATTCAAACAAACTATTTTACTATCTATTTATACAAAGGCTCTTTTAGTTGAAATTTTTTGACGGATCTGCAATGGTCCATTGATCTCTCTATTGATTTTGATTTTGATAATTTTGATTTTATTGTAATGACTTCCTCAGGGGAAATTCCCGACTTTAAATCATCTGTAGGTATGTATGAATAGTTAGTATGTATGTAGGCTGAAAATGAATCTTAAAATGTTAGGGGTATTCCCATAAGTTTTAAAAAATTCTATGCAAAATAGGTTGAAGTTGATATAGAGGAACAGACGTTCGAACCTGCTGACCTTTGACCTCAGAAAAGCATTGCCAAAGAACCATCCAGACAGAAAATCGATAGAAAATAAGGGCGGCGTGCAGAAAAGAAATAACAATAAATTTAGAGACTCTGTTTAGATGATTCTGGATGAATTCGAAGTGATATGTGAGGAGTTGTTTTTCACTATTTCTCCTGTTTCAAAAATTAAATTTCCTCTTTTTTCCTTTTAGCTTAAATTTTTTCGTAACATTTGAAGCTTGGCCTATTTAATTTTTTTAAAAGCTTAATCAAAAGTCAAAGGTAAGACGGTTATTTTAATCTTTCACGATTGGTATAAAAAGAAACCATCTGAAAAAAGGTTACAGCTGTTCGACTTTACGGCTATATTAAAAATGTCTCCCGGGTTGTCTCGGCAATTTACTTTGTTTGTTAATAATAGAGTTATCATTTTAACTTTCTTTTGATTTAAAATTTCACTTTTAAGTCTAATTCTAACATTCTGGGATAATTCACACATTTAACTAATTATAAGGCGGAAACGTGTGATACAATATTTTCTGTTGTGTAATCTGTTTTATAAAAGGCAAACTTTAAACTATTACGCAATCTATGTTGAGATTTCATTTTAAGTATATAAGTGATGATAAATGTTTGGCAAAAGTAAATATCGTATACTATACTATACTATAAATTTGGATCAAAGTAGATTATTTTGCTTTATAATTGTAAGCACCTTATCAATTTTCCTTTTTGAGAAAACTTCAAGATTTTAGATTTTATTATCATTCTATTAATAAATCAGTGCCTTTAAAATAAATAGCAGCGTTTTTATGAAAATACCTGTCCGTGAAAGAAAATTGCTTAAGGACTAAATTCCAAGGACCCTAAAATAAGAAGTTCATTTTGTTCTCGTTTATTTGACGTTAAGAATAAATTACGGCATGAGGTTGATTAAGTTTCGAAGTTACTAGAATTCTTTTTACTCAATTACGGCGAGGTACTTTATTAAAAAATATAGTCTATAGAGCATTTAAGAACAAACACTAAAATACATTTTTTTACATTGTAAAGTATAATACATAAGCTTTCTGGGTGCCAATGACAGATTTAGCCTCGGGCAAAACTGTGTAAAGCATTTCTCGCGTTATTCTTAGTATTAAAAGCAAGTATTTATTGAAATCGTCCATTCCTCTTCTACAGTAATCTGACCATAGAAGTCTTGCATCAACAATATACAACCCTTTCAGCTGTATCATTCAGTGCTTTAAGGGTCGATACAGTATTTTTGGCTACCAAAAATGGGACATGAAGAAGGACCTTCTTGGAGAAAACTATCATCAATCTTGAGACGATTGATATAAAATCATCAATGTTTTTCTCTAAAGTAAAAGAAGAAATGGTTAGCGTGAAAGTAGTAAAGGAATAAAGAAACAACCGCAAATTTATCAACAAACTTACCATACGAGGTCTGTTCAAAAAGTATCGCGAATTTTGAATTTCCGCGGATTACGTATATTCGATTTTCGATATTTTGTGGCGTTATGTTGGTACTCATGTCCCTCAGTTATGCCGACAAGTTCGGCCATTTTGAATGTTCAGTTAATTTTTGACAGCTGTTTTGCTTGGACGTGTTTTGGTTCGCCTTCGATTTTTGCCTATTCCAAAAAATGGATCAAAGAATCTGTATCAAATTTTGTGTGAAAAACAAAATTAAGTGCGCGGACGCATTCCGGATGTTGACTGTGGCATATGGTGAAGCTACCTTGGACCTAAGCAACGTTTATCGGTGGTACAAAATGTTCTCAGAGGGCCGAGAAGATGTGAACGACGAAGAGCGTGCCGGACGCCCGAGCACGTCAACAACAGACGAAAACATTAATGAAGTGAAGAAAATAGTATTGGCCAATCGTCGAATCACCATTAGAAAAGTTGCTGAGGACCTAAACATATCGATTGGCTCGTGCCATTCGATTTTTACCAATGATTTGGTCATGAGACGGGTCGCCGCGAAATTCGTACCAAAATTGCTCAATTTCGACCAAAAAACAGCATCGCATTAACATTGCTAAGGAGCTGTTGGATTCTGCCCGCGACGACCCAAATTTGCTCCAGAGGGTCATAACTGGTGACGAATCATGGGTTTATGGTTATGACGTGGAAACCAAAGCTCAATCATCCCAATGGAAGCTGCCGCACGAGCCAAGACCGAAAAAAGCGCGCCAAGTTCGGTCTAATGTGAAGGTTTTGCTAACAGTTTTCTTCGATTGCAGGGGTGTGGTGCATCACGAGTTGTTGCCACAGGGTAGAACGGTCAATAAGGAATATTACCTGCAAGTTATGCGCAATTTGCGTGAAGCAATCCGCCAGAAACGCCCGGATTTGTGGAAGAACAAAAATTGGCTTTTGCACCATGATAACGCCCCTGCTCACACATCGTTGCTTGTGCGCGAATTTTTGGCCAAAAACAACACACTAATGATGCCGCAGCCACCGTATTCCCCAGACCTGACCCCCTGTGACTTTTTCTTGTTCCCGAAACTGAAGAGGCCCATGAAAGGACGACGCTACGCTACGATTGAGGAGATAAAGACGGCATCGAAAGAGGAGCTGAACAAGATCACAAAAAATGATTTTTTGAAGTGCTTCGAGGATTGGAAAAAACGTTGGCACAAGTGTATAATATCTGATGGCGATTACTTTGAAGGGGACAAAATAGATATTCATGAATAAATAAATAATTTTTGAAAAAACGCAAAATTCGCGATACTTTTTGAACAGACCTCGTACATTGAACCGCAAAGTTCTTTCTTCGATGGAATGTATCGTTTCCCAGGGGCAATATGTTTTCGTTGTTTAACTTTGTCGCCATTCTTGCTTTTGTTTCTTGGTCAATTTCATCGTCAAACAGTGATCAGACAGCTACTTCGTCAGTTAAATTCTATAAATGCTGCCAAAACTTCTGTAAAGCTACTTTTGAGATGTTTTCGTCTACGTTGTCATAAAACTACATCGACTTTCGGAAGCACAAATCTTAACAAGGTGCTTTTACTGCGGAAACGCGTTGAAGTCGTGGCTTAATATAGAATGTGTCAATAAACAAGCTCACGTCTAACAGTGCTGCCTTGTCTTTCTGGATTAGTCTGAACTGAGAATAAAGTGCTTTTGCCATCCAACGAGCTTGGTGCATGGCACCTGAAGGTCCGATTTTCAGTTCACATCAGTCAACATCTCCACCTAAAAATATGATATAGAGTTCTACTAACTTTCGATAATCATCTCGTTATATCTTTTTTAGTTTGGCTCGATAAAACTCTAGCAATGCATCAATCTCGGAATAGTTTAAGTGCGCTTCCATGTTTATCTTTTCAGGTTTGTATCTTATTGGCATCAATGTTTTTCCAACTTTCTTTCTATTCCAAGACCACACAAGCACCGTTGATGCGACTTATATTTGAGACTGTAGTATCACAATAGGGGATCTGCACTTTATCTCCGAGATTCCAATTGGTGATCGCATTCCAAACAGCTTGCTGCTAGAATCGTCCAATTTCGGCACAGCAATAAGTAGTTCTTTATTTCCAAATGAAATTACTATAGGAAGACGTTCTTCTTTGAAATTCTGGGCATTAGCAACAATTTACCATCCTAGTGAACGTGCGTTCCTTTCGTTTTTCTAAATACCTGGAAATCTTCAACATTATGTGCCTCGATTGTAACGTGAACAATGAAAACAGAGTTTCTTAAACTTAACTGACACCTATCTAAAGCTGCTACTAATTTCGGAGTAACAAAATCTTTCCTACTCCGTTTCACTGAAAGATGAATCCGTCAGGTAAGTTTGTATATCATATGCTACCGAAGAAGTTGATGCCGTCGAGACATATTTTACTCTCCGATTTTCCTCTTCTTTAGCCTTTTGTCTCACGCGCTCCTCTTTTTCAGCTAAGTTATCAAGCTGGTCTGGCTCTCTCTTACGTTATAAAAAGATCTTGTCTTCTTCTATTTTCATTAACTGAAATGCATCGGTGTGTACAAATTCTTATCGTGCACAGATACCAGAAAAATGTTGAAAGAGTAAGGCAAGCTGTGATCCAAAGTTTACACCTCGTAATATGACGCTTTGAACTTATTGGGATTTTACATAAAGATTTAGCGTGTCATTCATACACGATCCAGATTGTGCAAATTTCAACTGAATGATTTCAGTGTGTACAATTTTACAATACATTTCAACAATATTTAAACGAGTTATGCATAATGTACCCGAGCTCATTGTCGAGTGTAATAATTGAGAAAGATAGTGGTCACTTTGCCGTACGGTTATCGTCTTCCGAAGGCCTTTTAGGAAAACTTTTTCTCTTCTTCGACCAAAATGGTTTGAGTTGGTTGTTAGTGGAGAAACGAGACGCCAAAGTCTAGTCGGCGGAGTCACTTTGATAATGACAGTGTTGGTAACGAGATCTCGGATGTTGGCTACCGAGGCAGTGCGGCGGCGATCTATGGTGAGGAGGCACGCGAAGCGATTTGCGAGTACCATTGGCATCGCGCCCGGTGCTAGTCTGGGGGACATTATTAATGACGGAACAGATTACCGATGCGGAAAACGGTAAACCGTACTTTTCATAACCACAACCACTGCGACTAGATGCCTCGGTAAGTTTTGAAGTTTTGATATGCTGGGAGATGAAAGTTGAAGTTGCCTACGAGTTGGTGATGATAGTGTTGTCCTGGTCTGTTACTTTGTCTTGTGGCGGCTGTGGCTGATTTCTTTCTGCGGACGGGTCTATTTCTTCCTGTTCCTAGACTTTGTTTGAGGTGGTGTCGGCCAGTTGATGTGCAAACTTGTGATAAGGAAAAAGGAATTTATTGGGTTGGTTTGTGGGGCGTGATGATGGTGGTGGCGGCAGTGGTGGTGGTCGTGGTAAACTAAGGGGTCTCTTCGAGAATGTCTTCCAACTCGGGGAAAAGATTTTCATAGTTATTGAAGAAGATCGTTTAGAAGTGTTTTAGTTTGCGTTTGGGTTTGGTGATTGAAAACGGTGGTTGCCCTGCTGACATACCATCCTCTTAACCGTTCAAGGCTCGTGTCTATAGGTGGCATCCCAGCTACGTCGCATACTTCCTCCGATGGGTGGAAGTGGCCAAATGGAAAATCTTTCTATAAACGATTTTTTCCTCTCCGTCTAAACATCCAGGAATGCTGCCATTGAGCCTAGAGAACAAGGCGCGACTGGACCGGGTTCAAGCAGCGCCTCAGCTTTGTACTCAAATACGAAGTGGAAGTGAAAGTGACGCCTAAATAGGTGAAGGAAGGGGAAAACTCGAAACGGAAACCTCAGAGGACAAGCGATTCGACCTGCCATTCATTTAGGAAATATTATTTTTCAATTGGAACCTCAGAGTTCCAGAGGGACATCATCCGAGTCAAATTTCCTTTCTGTTATAGAGGATAGATGGCAGGATATTATGACCTATGGTGAGTTTTATTCTCCACTTCCAAGGTTTCCAAACGGCGCATTTGCCTGCTGGGATCCTGAATCCGCCGGTGGAGTTGCGAGAAGTCACCCGTAGGGTGAGAAAAGTGTACTGATGGACTGGGCAGATGAAGGATGTTGTGACAGTAGGATAATGAGATTATGGCGGATGTCGTTTACAATGGGCAGGACGTGTAAGTCGAAATGGGGGTCGTTTGAAGGTTGGTACGCCTCGTCAAGTGAGGACTCTTAATCTGCGTCTGAACCTTGCACCATCTTGATGTTTCAGGTCCGAAGAAGCGGCCGATCATTACTCTTGCTTAGACTTGGTGGTTTGTCGACAATGGTCGTGATCGAACTACAAGTAATGTAGTTTTTAAAACTGAAGGGTGCGGATTTCAAGAAATAAATTTCTTTTTTTTAAAAGAAATTTTTGGTATTACATTGAATTGTAACCAAATCAACTGTCCATGCCATACCGTTTGTGATTAGTAACAAAAATGTTTATTTTTGAAGCCATTTAGCGAAATCTTTGAAAGATTTGAAATGAGTTGAATACTGAAAGTTCAAAAAGTTTTTTGGTTGGAAGCTAAACATGCAAATTTGAACAAATTATTTATTTTCTTAAGATGTAATTGTCAAGACTTAAAAGAACACCTAAAGTTTGGTTTTGCGAAATAAGTGTCTATGCTGCTTTAGAAAAACCAAGAGCATGAGCATCTTGAGTTTTGTTCAGAGAGACAATTTTAGAGGATTTTCTACTTTTTGGCAATACTCTAGTGTTTTTAACCAAACCAAGACTATGGAAGGTAAATAAAGACTCTTTGCCATCGTTTCTATTTCCGCTTCGAAGATGACAATTCATGGTATAGAACATAACAAGCCGTCCCCCATTTTTCCAAATGCATAACTAAAGCAACCACTGGCAAGATCAAGTTCTGATATTAAGTCGTGATCACACGACAACTGATAGAAGATTTTACTCTACGATTTAGCCTTTACAAGGAAGCGCCACCACTTACAATCGCTCTAGTTGGAATCTTATTAACCAATCTTTTTATGCCAAGTGCGTTTTTTGCTAAACTTTTAAATTTAACCTGGAATGGTTAAGTTTTTCAAAAATTTCATTTCAAATGTGGGTTTCAACTCTGGCTTCTGAATTGTTTTGTAATTGAAACATTAAGAACACTGAGAAAGAAAATTATATAGGCCAGTAACTTTTGAACACGATATTTCATTTAATATAAAAATGCATAAATATACAGGAGTTTGAGAAACGGAAGTTTGCAATTTTCGAATCAAGTTTCTGAAATTGTAAATAATAGCTTTTAAGGTAGTAGCTCCATAAATCCACTTTTTATGGAATTTAATGAAATTGCCTGTAGCCATAAACAATAACCTTTCCTTAGAAAATAACTGAAATTGAGAATTTTAGCCAGTTTAATAGAAAAGATATTCCCGATCAAAGTTGGCACTTTTTACATGCTTTGAATGTACCGGAGATACTACCTTAAGTGAACTTTCCCAACTATCTCGATTGCCGCTTTACTTAAATGCTGTAAAGTGTGATGCAGCAACGCTTAATTATTTATAATGTTGAAGAAACAGCATCAGTTTTATCTGAGACAAATACCATTCAGGTAACATACCAACGATTTTTGGCATCTGTTTTGTTGACACTTGAAACAATTTCAGACGTACAGTGAGTAATATTGAAGGTTCTTTCGTAATTTTCGAAGGTTATTTGACAATTTTCTGTTTTTTTCCAAGTAATATTAATCGGTCTAACCTACTGAGATTATTTCTTAATTTTAACTTTGTTATAATTTCTTCAATTTTAACAATTACATGTCTTCTAATAAAAAAAAAACTGTTAAAGGACACAGCGAAGTGGGCTTAGACTAGAATTGAAATTACGAAAAAAGTAAATAAAGAATACCATAGGTTTAAAAACACAGGTATTATCCATTTTTTTAATTGTGACGTAAATATTCTTAAATGAAATAATTGAAGAAACAATGTTTTATTCATTGCCCAAATTTTGGGTGGTTCAGAAGTAACAATTTATATGGGTACTACTAATCCCCTTAACTAATTCTATTTCTAGCCATAAATCTGAAGATAATTGTTTTATTTGATATCGTTGACACATGTATTTAATTAGGAAATTTGTAGAAAATACAGTTGCTGTTAAATTATTTATAGTTAATTAAGTGTCTCTCTGGCATTCTAAACATTAGGCGTCTCGACTGTAAAATTTTTATATTTGAGCAGAATGCTGTTTTTAATTTTGTTTAAATAGAAGAAGGAAGTTGTCAAGAAACTTTTAAATGGAATCTTTTAATAAAAGAAGAGCACTTTAGCAAAAGTTTCAAAAACATGTTTATAACTACTGAACAAAACTTGCTAATAGCAAGACACTAGACAGTGTATATTTTCTTTGTTCTACGAAAACGACTTTGGATGAGTTTAAGACATTACCCAACTTACAACACGAAAAAATAATCGTCTCACCAACAGTAACGTATCACTTTAACGTAAAGCTGTAAATGAACAGTCTAAACTTGGAGATTTATGAAGAAGTCTGTATTGCAGCATATTTTGAAAATTGACTCTGAATTATGAGATTAGTCTGCAGTCCTTATAACAAGCAAGTCAAAGATAATTTATGATATTACTAGTAGGAGTAGGTTCGAGACTAATCGGTATTGATCGAGGAAAAGCCACTTAACATAGAATCTGATTTTTATTTCACATTTTGTGTTTTCATAGTTCTGTATTTAAAATGTTAACTTTAATATGTTTAACTTACTTCTTGTCTCAATAAATAATTTAGAATCTGCAGGATTATACTTAGTTTGGTTTGCATATATTTTTTAAATAAGCTCGTTCTTGTAGTTCCTTTTCTGAATAATCAATGTAGAATGTCGTGGCCATTTTCTAATTAAATTATTCTCTATTTAGGGATTTCATCAGTCTTTGTTTCACTTCTGTTCTAAACTTTAAATAGGGATAAGCTATTGATTGCTTTAGGCTCCAACAACTTCCTTGTCAATTTTAAAAATTCCCAATTTGGGGAAAAATCTACACTTGGCAACACTGGCTTTAGTTTGACAGTTCCATGTATATTAATCGTTGTACAGGCTGATGCGCTCTAGCAACGCTTCTGCCCATATCACCTCCGAACGGCGGTTGGGAGGGGGAACGTGCGGGCATCGCAACGTAGAGGTGAGGTGGTGCCGCGGGCTTTCAAAGACGAACCGAAAAATTCTCTCTCTAACGCATTACCAGGATGCGGGCGGTATATATAGATATAATTCCCTTGCTACGGTGGATCCGATCGAGACGGGACTCGGGGGGCCGAGCTGTCTCGGTCGCCAATTGTGTTTGCCGAGGGGCACGCCTAGACGGTCGGGCGCGGCGGTGCAACGGCTTTCAAACGATCCGGGCGCCGTGGACCGTTTTTTATTTTTTTTCTAGCGACATACTGCATTTTGCCCATTCGAGGGTGCAGCCCGATCCACGATAGTTTTGACTCATTCGGTGTTTCAGAAACGACTGGTCCCATGGAGATCGGACTTTGGTAGTCGGGTGTAGTGGGAGGTAAGCCTTGCATAAAATGCGTGAGTGACCGGCAGGGTTTTGTTTTTGTTTGTAGGCACCGCGTATCTGAGGAACGGCTAATATTATAGAGACTGGACTTTGGTGCCAGGTGTAGTAGGGGAAGGCTTGCATAAGATGCTTGCGGGACCGACTGTATTGTGTTTCTAAGAGGAAGCCCATATCTCAGAAACAGCTGATGCTATAGAGGTGGGGCTGTGTTGGTTGGTGGAGTGGGCAAAAGGTTTGGAGAAGATGTGTGCCCAATCTACAATAGTTTTGACTCATTCGGTGTTTCAGAGACGACTGATCTTATGGAGATCGGACTTTGGTAGGCGGGTGTGGTGGGAAATGGCTTGGAGATGAAGAACGTGTGCGTGACCGACCGTCTTTTGTTTTTTGTTTTGATAGACAATCCGTATCTCGCAAACGGCTGCACCTATAGAGATGGGACTTTGGTAGGCCGGTGAGGTGGTGAAGATGCTTGCTCAAGATCCATGCGGGAGCACAGCGGCAGCGGCAGCGGAGGTCCGCCCGCATCTACTTCTAGTCGGTTTTAATTCTTGTTTTTGATCATAATTCATAACAGATTTTTCTTTGAATATGCCAAAGGAACGGATGATTTCCAGTGCGGAAATTGTACAGTTCTTTAGCTATGGAGGTTGGAACTCAGTTTGGCGTCCGTTGATGTGGTAGTATAATGGGGGGATGTTCGAGGTGTCCACTCCTACCGCGATTGCACTGTAACCCACCACGAGGCGGCGTTTTTGTATATACATAAAGTGTTGTGGATGGTAACTTCTTGCTTCTTGGTAGTGTTGTTGGTCTGAGATATAAGAATCACAGCATATGTGAATGGGGCGGAATACTTGCTGGATGCTACCAAGCAAAAAGCTTCGAGACTTGGTTTTGCTTGGCATATACCTCGAATAAGATATGGTATGTGCTTACTAAAAGAGTTAACTCAGATCTTAAAGTTAATCTGAAGATACTGATCGAGAGGGCTTCTGCATGTCTGATACGACTTGATTCGAGTTTCCGCTCGATCACTTTCCTTGATATATTACAACAAACATAAGACAATTCAATGATGTGAAAATTAAAATTTAGTAACCATGAAAACAGTTGAATCATATACGCTAAGTGGGAAAAAATACAACAAGAAAGGGTTGAGAACTGTAAGATTATTTAAGGTTTGGAAGAGTTGTTTGCATCGTTATAGCTGAAACACCATCTGTCAAGATGAAAAGTGTATGACAAGGCAAATTCATGTTTTACTGATGACAACCTGCAAATCTTCCAAGTATTGTGCCTAATTGTAACTTTTCGGTTCTTGTAGCCAATTCAGTCTTTAAAGTGATCTCTAAAGGAGTTTGTGGTGAATGGCAGAAGAAGGGAGCAGCTCCAGAGTTCCAGGTGGACATATGTAATATGAAGATATGAAAAGTTTAGATAATTCTGAAAATAACTTAATCAAAATCGTTCAAGAATATTGCAATATTACTCCTATTTTACGTTGGCATGATGCCACGTTGATATTTCCAACTTGTAGTTGGAATACAACGTACAGGCGACGTCATTTCGTTCTTGTCACAGGCCAATTTGGTCCATAAAATCTGAGTCGGATGAAAGTTGGAAAAATTGAAAGAGTCAATTAAGGCTAAGTTTCTAAACTCAGTGGTTTTGTAAAATTCCATATTATTATAAATTCTAAATCTACAGATTTATTTTGAGTTTACATAGTTGATTTTGTCTTGGTTATTTGATGGAATCGACATTTATACCTTTTTAAAACGATTCAGTTGAACTTTTCAAAATGATACAGAATGAATTTCCATAACAAACTGATATACATTGTAAAAAAGAAAGCTTTTGGTCACGAGGTCATTTTTATAATCATAGGACATGCTCATTTGTTTCCCGAAAACTGGGTAAAAACTTCCGTCAGCTGACATGCAACACGCTCTGTTTAATCCCACTTCCGTGCAGTTTTTCAAATGGATAAATCGATTCTTCAATTTAACTGATCAGCCTGAAGTAATGCAAAGTGATCAATGAACCTGAAGGAAAGAATTAATATTACATGTGAAGTCTCTCTTATGTTTTTTGAATTTGTTTCTCATATCTATGTTATTTAAAAATATTCCAACAAAGAACTCGTGTGGGTTTACCAACCTAAAATAAGTGTAACTGCAATTACTCTAGAGTAGTAAATCGTTCCAACATCTGAATTATTCAGCAAACAACCTTCTAATTGTAAGAAAATGGCCCTCAAGGGAAGGCAGTGATGCACATTGATAAAGATTATTTTTGAACGTTTGTTAAAGTTTTTTAAATATTTCTTAATATTTTTTTAAAAAAAAACTGAAAGCATAGTTGACTTTAAAAAATGATTTTTTTTTAACTAAAATTACTAAATGGACAATAAATTTACTTAAAACCAGAACTTTTTTCTTCACATTATTATTCAAAGAAAAGACTTCAAAAGACCCCATATAATACTAAATTAAATAAAACTCAAATGTTAAATTATAAAAACCTTCACATATTTTTTTTGTAAAAGCAAAATTTATTTTATTCAAAAATAAAATCATTTTCAAAAACACCGACCTACATATTGATTCTGCCAAAAAGATCATACTGTTATCTAACCTTTTTATTGTTGTCCTTGGTTTGGCAGCGAAATCCCTGTTCATCGTTAAAACATTTTTACTACCATTGTTGAATTTTGCGGTTAAGGAAAAATTCTTTGTTTAACTAGAAAAAAGTCTGCGGTTTTATTAATTCTATTGGGTATTTACCAAAACAGTTGCAAAAATAGTAGGAAAGCAAACGAATAACAATTGACTGTGAGGAAATTTGTTTTTAATGTCGATGCATGGGTAGATGAGAGTGTACAATTTTTAACCTTGAATTGATAATGCTTTAAAGGAAAATTATAGTTTTAGAATTATAAGTACATTCTTGGTAAATAATAGAAATAACCTTTCTGCTTCTATTAATTCCAAGTTTATTTTAAATTTAAATTGGTAAACTTTCTTTTTATTTATAGAAGCAAAAAAATCGACCTTGAAATAAAAATAGTCCAATTTATTGAAATTTTAATATAACACGATATTTTTGACTAAAATTTATGTTTGGCTTACAAAATCGAAAAAAAATTTTAAATTGTCTAAGAATAAATTCGGGAAGAGAGTTACCTCATCCTATATTTAACGACCACGTGAAACTTAACATAAGATTTTCTTTTTAAATTCCCCCGTGACTTCTATTTTTATAGACGGGCGAGACTGAAATACTCGTACGTCAAAGTAATAATTTTTGTATTCTCTATTCTGATTTTCAGCAGCTGACATCAGTATTTGTCTTAAATATGTCAGAATTGTCTGGTTTATAAACTATGACGTTTCTAGAGAAATAAAAAATTAAATTTTGAAAATCTCGAAAAGTTTCTTGTGTTTTTGCGTTTCTGTGCGCCAAAATAAATAAACAACCATGTTTTGTTGATAACTTTGACGTGAAATTTTCTGAAATGTCGCGACATTGACATTTTATCTTAATGTGTATTATATGCGTGTCTCTTCTTATCGTACAAGAGATTTCTGAAGTTCTGGCGACCTTTATCATCTTTTTTCTCTATTGATAACCATAAAGATTAATTTTTATTTACTTCAAGGTCAATACAATGTTGGCTGTAAACTCATAAAATACACTTTCAAAATTAAACAGTGGATTTTGGTCAGGTTCAACAGATGTTTCGGAACATAGAATATAATAGTCAATAAATAAATAGAAACTTTCACATAAAAGTCAAATTAATAAAAATCAAACAGAAGAAATTTTTCTAAATGCTATTTTTTTGTTTAAAATGTGTTTTTTCTCTTTTTTTTTTGGAAAGCTGATTAAGCAGTCAATTGCAATGTTCGCGCATTAAACATACTTGTCAAGATGTTAAAAAAACACATACTTGCATCAACCTTTCAGATGATAGGTTATTTTCGATGAACTGGCAGATTAACTTAATATTTTTTTTCAGTCAAGGACAAAGTTTTCTAAATTTGCGTTTTGTTAACCATGACCGATAGCATTATCCTGGTGGTTATCAAAGTTTCTTGGTTTATTGTAGGAAAGAATAAAAACGCGGTCAAAAGTTTATTGGAGAGTATCCGTTACGTAATTGAATTTGCTGCTGGCTTTATTGTAAACCCTACGTTTGCAGCTCTGTTTGCTGAAGTTTCCTTTCAGAATTCTAACGTTTATTTCAAATAAATCAAAAACAAAACAGTACTGCACTAAGATAGATCTGCAACTATACGAGGTGTTCCGTTGACCTGTGATCGTAAACTCTCATTATTGGGTCGTTTATACAATGAATCAAAATGAAAGATGAATTGCAAGCAAGCAACGGAAATAGACAGAAAAATCCATGGGTATTTAATAATTGCGAAACCGTAAATTTAGAAATTCTTACGGAAGCATTTTCTGGTATCACACTCACATTCAGACAAATCGATTTTATAAGTCTACTACAGTGGCTCTAACGATGAACTAACCGAGTGGTGCAAGTTTTCGGTCCCAATAAGAAATTTAAAATTTCAAAGAAGATAGAATTGATCGCCGAACACTGGATACGTTAACTAGTATTGATTGGCTAAGTGTTTTCTCTCAAAATTCATTTCCCAATCTATATTTGACTTTTTCGGCCAAATCGCATTGGCTAAAACACTAACATTGAGAGAATATTTAAAAATATTCTGTTACATTCTTTCTCAAACAAATTGCTATATTGGTTTTCGATTGAGCACTTGTAGTTCCTAATCTCAAAACGCAATTAAATTCTCCAAAGCGATATCAACGGTAGGTATTTAAAGTAAACGTTTGCTAAATTGGCTCTGCAGAAGATGTACCTGAAACGGTGTCCAGTTTAACAAGCTACTTAGAATCAAAAATAGAAAAAACTCTTCGAATGACCGCGTTTTCCTTACCTTTTCACAGAGAATTACAGAGTTTACACTTTCACTGAAATAAAAAATGCTTCCACCATTTAAATAAATTTATAAGAAATCTTCACTAAAGCCGGATAACGTGTAGCTCTCCACCTTAATGGGCAATCTACAAGGTTCATCATAAATGTGCATAGAGTCATCTAATTGACAAATCAATAAAAAGGAGAGCTGGTCACTTCAGCTCAATATCCGGGATGTACTTAATCGTGGAGATATTTATCTAACGAAACACAAAGAGAAACATGGATTAAATTTAATTACTAAAAAGGCATTTTATCTTACAAACCAGCACAAACGAGTTCAACAACAAAAACTGCAAAAGGTTCTTGATCAATCAGCAGGTTTGACTTTGGTTTTGGCATTGAAGATATGTTTTCTTTAAATATAAGAGTAGGTCTAGGTTCTGTTTGGCTACAAGTAATGCGAGAAAGGAAAGCATATGGTAAAAGACAATATAAGTGATTCAGAAGATGAGATACTTCTTTCTTCAAATGCAGTTCAGTGGTACTTTTTGAAAAATCGTCGTAAAAAACGTCAATATGCAGTGCATCCCATAAACACACGATTTGGTGAGTTTCATCATCTCTACAATGACTTAAGAAAGTACCTACAAAAATTTGCTCGATACATGAGAATGAAACAAGAAATTTTGATTTTATTTTGTCCAAAATTGGTGACAACTTGGATAAAGTATGAAGCAATTGATTTCTCTTTTTTTATCCATTAAGGCCTTCCATTAGAAAAACGTAGAAACCTATTGCTTATGAGTTGAAGCCTGTGGACATAGAAAATACATTCTCTTTTGTTTCTATTGTCTAATTTCTAAACACCATGTTTCTGTTTGGTTTATCAAATTACACCCCAAGAAGAGAGTCTTTTTGAAAATAGACCTGTGGCCATTGGAATATTAATCTTTTTGCCACATTTATATCTTAAAAAAAGCTTGTTGTCTCCGTTTTGAATGGACGCCCGTGGGCTGAAATGTCTAGACTGTTGTCATTCTGAAGGTTCTTAAAGAACAGCACCGCTTTTTGCAGACCTATAATTTCAATTGGCTTTTGGCTTTCTAACTACGCGTCAACCCTGACGTACTAGTTATAAAAGGGGCATAGCCAAGAGAGAATTTCACATTTTAAATTTTTTTTCCGCACTTTTGGATACCTGGATGATACCATATTGTTTTATTACAACAAATCATTTGGCGTAAATTGGGATAAATCTTGGTCAATTAAGATTTTCCGAAATAACTATTATTCTTCTAGAACATTTTGAAAGAAAGGTTGTTTTCTCAACTCGCTTATTTTCTCGAAATTCCTGAAACAATCTTTCCAATAACAACTAACGTACACCTTTGATCAGTCATGGGTTTTAACATTATTCATTTAGTATGACGCTTTATTTTATGCGTCATCAGTCCCACTCTTTAAGGGTTTTCGTGACAAGCAGATTCAAGACAAGGGAATTCATAGATTTTCATACCGTGTAGATACGTAAGTATTGAGCTGAAATACTGATACCATACACTTGATAATCTGGTCTGGTTTATAAGGAGATTCTGCAAGTATCCACAGATGTATGTGTCATTACATTTACGATAATTATGTTAATTATAGTGAATTACAAGACTCATGGAACCATTTGCTCGTAGTTTATCGGGGTTTTGTATAAACTATCCCCAGATTACTGTCAGACCTGTGTCCACTTTACAAGAACAAGATGCATCTCATCTATGCATATGGCTTTGACCTCGAAAATAATTTGTATTTACACCAAAAGCAAAAAGATTTTTCATTTTTTGTTTCAACGATCTATTTGTGGCTCACAATCAAACATACTTTTAGCGTTCTGGTGTTTCTTTCGTCAAGGTGCAGCTCATCAGAGAGAAAACTTCTTGGTTTGTATCTTTTTCTGTTTTAGCTGATGTTTCTATAAGTTGTAAGTTTAGTGTACTAGTTACGACTTGATATGGTTAGTTTAAAATCTGCATTGATTGAAGAAGTAAATAATCAGATAATTTTCTAAAACGTTTTGAGCTATTGTAATTTTCCATGGCAACTACTTTTAATTGTCTACAGTGGAGTATTTTATTAGAATGTAAAGAAGACTGATTAGCACATTAAAATCCTTTTTGAGATATTTTTGAAGGTTTTCAAAACTCATAGGTTCAACTGTTACAGCCTTATGTCATCATGTAACTAATTGAATAAAAAATTGTAAGGGGTAGTTTTACAATAAAGCAAACATTCCCAATCACCGCTATGTTTAATTTAAAGTTCAGAACTTGAAATTTGAAAATTACAACAAATGAAAGATTGTTAAATTAAAAATCAATTCCGGTCTCTCTATTATTGTTTTTGTTTTTTCTTTCTGTACATGATAAAAATATTGATATTATTGGTAAGATTTAAAAGTCACCATTCGAACAATCAATGTATTATCTGAAATCAAATAGTAACAATGACTAGACATATGTATGCTTATTCAGGACAGAATGTGTTGAATGACTTTTCAGAATGTTCTTCTTGATACTACATACATGAATTTGTTTTTGTTGAAATTGCTTGCGTACGTATTGTTTCCTGCATTACATTTTTCATGTACATTGCACAATCGAGTTCAAAAACACTGCAACATTTCATGATATGTAGTTTTAAATATAGATACTACTGATCAAAGGTGAATATGTAGCCTCATATTTAAAAAACTTTTTAGCTGTTTCATTTCTTTGCGTCACTTAAGGAGCAAAGATCCTATTCGAAATACATGAATTGGATGCCGAAAATAAAAGAACCGATTGCACAATCATAAAGCGTTCCTAGCTCTTCACATTTGATAAGATTCTTTTACCATCTTTTAATGTTCTTCACAAATTCTTAATTGAGTGTGTAACATTCAGTTTTTGTTGTAACCACTAATCGAAAAAATCTTTGGTATAATCCGATATTGAGATCTCAATAATTTGTTTGAAACCTCGATACTTGATTATTTCTAATGATATACAAACTTTGTATATTTAAATAATGAATTATACTTCTTCTAGTTAATTGAAAGTGGTTTGGATTAGATGGAAGGTAATATTGGAACGGTTTATTACTGGTGGTTAGGTACAGTCGTTTGATTTTTATAAGCAGAAATATTTTAATCCCAATTTCATAGCAATTATCTCGCATTCTATGTTAATAAACTTCAACAGTGGGGTTAATTTTTCTAAATCGCAGCTTGGCCTTTAGTGCAATTTACTATTCAGATTCGTTTCCTCTTGCTTTCTCTTTATACTCTCATTAGATGCACAAATCTTGTATTTTACCTTAAGCAAGCCCTAGAAATTTGCTTCTTGTTCACTTTTGATGAATAATCTACCAGATTCAAAATGGCAAAGAAATTGAAGAAGCCATTATCCTTACCATTTTCTCTTTACAATTCCAGAATTTTAGTAACCTATAGCTAATTATTATACTATATGGAGGTAATTATGGAAACAGAAACACTGAATCCGAAAAGGAAATAGGAAGAAGAAGAACATTACAAGAAGTAATAAATGCAAGTTTGAAGTTGTTTTAAGTATCGATGTCGTGTTTACGGGTATGTTATGATTACAAGAATTCTTGAACCATCTTATCTGTTGGTTTACTGCACTTCATCTATCGTCGTAACCAAGCGCAAAAGAAAATCTAAAAACCTAATAAAAACCCACTTTTGCTGCAGCCCAGCAGCACGATGTCAAGATTTCACCTTGATAACGCACTTTTTCTGAATTCAATGCGAAGTCAAGACTCTCATTCTCGTTCTGCTAATTCTGTAGCTTTTTGCTTAGTTCTTGAACTGTAAATATGTACTTCTAATACTTCTATGATCTGTATTCATTTGGTACAAACGCAAGATGATTACCATCAGTGTTCTCTATATTACTCCAATATCATCCTTCTTGGGCCCAATAGCAACTTTGCACCGTCAACCCCCTCCCCTCCCCGGTAAAAGGGGTGAGAGCAAACGTCGAAAAACTGCCCGACCCTTAGTGCCCGGAATCGAGGAGTTTTGGATGGGGCGCTGTTTTTGGGATGTTCTCCCCATTGTTTTGAGCCAACCGAACTTGAGGTTGATTCCATAGGCGTCGGGCAATGGAATGGTGGTTCTGCGTATGACAACCGCTAAAACCAAGTTCTACCTCTACCAGGAGCGGCGGTAGGGGGATTCCCATTTCGAACGAAAAAAATTCATACAGCGAGAAGGAGATGAGATAAGAGGACCAAATTTGGCAAGCACACTTAGGGTGTCCCGGGGTACCATCTGAGAAAATTACCGTTCAGAAAGTAAACATGGGCACCGTGCAGGTCCGGCTCGACCATAAATTCCCAATTTTACGAAAATGCTCTAAATTGCCCCAATCGCGTCGTATTCGAATCCCATATAGAACCGACCCTTCTGAGCAGCTGTGCGCAAAAACGATCCGATTCGCATTTGTTTTTCTCCCCCCACCCCCGGAAGACCAAATCCGGAGCGTTTTGTGTTGTACCTCGGGAACTAAGAGTTGTATCTACATAAGACTTTTTTTTGTGCAGGCTAAAGTATACGCTGATATATGAGTACGATTCGACCCTGAACCGTTTTCGGGTACAGTTATTTCACAAAAACCGACACGATGTATATTTGACGTTTTATAGCGCCCTTATTCGTGGTACTTAATCGAAACGGTTTTCATCAGTGGATAGCCCCACATGTCGGCTTCAATTTCGTATTGGTGTGGGAACCTTGAAAAAGGCCATCTTCCGTGTCAAAAAAGCGACAAGTCAAAACTAGTGCAAAATGACCCTCCGTATCCAAACAAATGAAGATCGGGAGATAAAATCCACACTGTTAGTATAGCTTTTAGCCACTACACACGTTTCAATTAAAAAATCTCGGAAATTCGAAAACTCTGGGTCTGGAACTGGGTGGGCGGGACTTCCTTTAACCCCTTCTGGAGCGCTTATTTATGGGTAATTAATCGCGATTCAGTTACCAATCGATGCGTTGGGTAGTTCTACATGCACCACCTGCGTCAAACTTAAATGGGAGGAACATTCTGATTTTTAAGGGGGGATAATTTGCCCCGACTCCCCCGTATCCGATGTATCAAATTTTGAAACGGGGATCGCTGATACCCTGTTAGCTGATGTTGTGGAATAATTAATTTCTGCATATCTTCTACGGTGTGCCCGAAACGAACCGAAAAGTGACGCCACTGACGCTCTTCCTAATTGGGCGATTAACGTCTTTATCGGGCACAAAGGTAGCGGAGACCTTTGTCGTTACTTCAATGCTGTAGCAACCCAGATGGAGAACTTTGAAACGGCAGGAAAGCTCTTGCAAGAAACCTCTACGTTCTCTCTTATTTTACATTGGGTTAAATGGGAAAAATTCAGGGAGCGCAGCAACACGAAATCTTATTGAGGCGTCGAAAAGGCCTCAGTAGAGTAGGAATCAATTCTTTGCTTGCCGATATCATCATCCGTATACACAGGATGTTTCGAAATAGTTGCTAAATTCAAATAGAGCTGCGTACGAGAAAGTTATTCCCTCGGTTTTAAAATATCCTGTTAGAGAGAGGCTTTCCCTATATACGAGGGTGGTCTGAAAAGTTTCCGACCTCAACGTGAAGATGGCAGCACTCGTAAATAAAAGCTACTGAGTTTCGTTGTTCATCTGTTGACAGTTACTCACCAAAGTTTCAGCCATTTTGGACGCGCAGTTTTTATGTAACAGTCGTTTGAGTGAGTTGATGTGAGTTTTTTTGTGAAAATGGACAAAATCGAGTATCGAGCTGTCATTAAATATTTGTTTTTGAAAAGCAATACGCCTTCTCAAATAAAAGATGAGTTGGATTCTGTGTATGGGGACTCTGCACCATCATTTACCACAGTGAAAGTTTGGGCGTCTGAATTTAAACGTGGCCGTAAGAGCTTGGGAGACGATGAACGTTCGGGACGTCCAAAAACTGCAACTACCGACGAAAACATCGCCAAAGTTCACCAAATGGTGCTAGACGACCGCCGAATTAAAGTGAGAGAGATAGCAGAGGTTATGCACATGTCAAAAGAACGTGTTTGTCACATATTAAATCAACATTTAGGCATGAGAAAGCTGTCCGCGCATTGGGTGCCGCGTTTGCTCACGTTAGACCAAAAACGTGTGCGAATGAATATTTCCAACGCTCTTTTGGCGCAGTTTAGGCGAAATAAATCCGAGTTTTGGCGCCGATTAATTACTGTAGATGAAACTTGGATACACCATTATACGCCCGAAACAAAAATACAGTCCAAACAGTGGACTGCAAAGGGGAAACCGGCTCCAAAAAAAGCAAAAACTGTTTTTTCGGCTGGGAAAGTGATGGCGACTGTTTTTTAGGATAGTCATGGAGTTATTTTTAATCGATTATCTTCAAAAAGGAAAAACCATTACAGGAGCATACTATGCATCATTACTTGACAAGCTGAAGGCAGAACTTGCGAAAAAACGGCCACATTTGCAGAAAAAGAAAATCCTGTTTCACCAAGACAACGCACCGTCTCACACCTCAGCGGTTGCCATGGCGAAAATCCACGAATTACGGTTTGAACTGCTTGACCATCCGCCTTACTCACCAGATCTAGCCCCAAGCGACTTCTTTTTGTTCCCTCATCTAAAAATTGCGCTCGGAGGACAAAGATTTTCGTCAAATGAAGAGGCAGTCACCTTCGTGAACAATTATTTTGCAGAGAAAAATGCCGAGTACTATTTGGACGGGTTACAGAGATAGGAGCATCGCTGGGAGAAGTGTGTAGAGTTACAAGGAGACTATGTTGAAAAATAAAAAAAAATTTTCAGAAAAAATGTCTTGTATCTTTGTTAGGTTGGAAACTTTTCAGACCACTCTCGTACTGTGGACATTTCACGTCTCTCGTCCAATAAATAAAAGCGTTATTATTTTAAGGTTCACCTCTATATTTTGTAGTGTTTTGCAGTCGGGGCGCCGAAGGCGACCCGAACTAGGGCAAAGCCCGAACAACGGCTGTAACAAGTCCACGAACGTTTCAAAACTACCCAAGCGAGACAAAACACAACGTAACAGCATCACTAGCTCATACCTCCCATACGTCCCTCCCGCTCTGCCACTTACTTCCCGCCTTTTCTTGTATATTTCTTGAATATTCTCAACCGCAAAACCTCGCGTCCCTGTTTACTCACAAAAGTCATCGAGATGCAAGCACACTGAACACGAGCTACTCCAAATTCTCCTTCCGGCACCCAAACCCACAATTGGCTCGCGTCGCAAACATAAACTCCCACTCTCGCTGGCCACCAAATTTTTCTGAATATTTTGTACTTATGGTCTGCAGGCTAATCCGGTCTTTTAATAAAGCAAAGCTGGTTAGTTAATTTAATGAAAAACCATTTAGTATAAGAGTTTGGAAATTAAGAAATGTTAAAACTTTTTCCAGATGAAAGAGTTTTACACAGTGATGTAGCAGTGAGGAAGTTTCAAGAAGTGCGCCAAATGTAGCATTTTAAAGAAAAGGAATACTCAATGAAGGAAAAGAATATTCATTAGAGAAAAAGAATATTCAGTCTTTAAAAGAGTTTAGTTTCTAGTTGATTCTCATCTAGTATATAAATAAGTTGATTTAAGATTCGTTGATAAAGTTGAAAACAGAAGTTGGTGGAATATTCGATATTCGACACTTCGCAGTCAGTCCATCGAGATATATCTGATCAATTGATGTGATTTAGCGGTTAGTCCATTGTGGTTGCATTCGGAAAGCCCATTTTCAGATCTTGATCCTTCAAGGTTATTGCGGAACAGTAATTTTCAGGGTCCTCAAAACTTTTTAGACCGCCACTCGTAAACTTTTAGTTGTCGACACATCTTAGTTGAAACTGATTGGTACAAATAGAGTCGATTAGAAATTGCGGGTAGATGATACGATCCTTCGGGGAAAATGAGTGTAGAGGAAATTAAATTGGTTCTGAAATCTGAGAAATTTTTTTATTTGAATTACTATCAAAAATGAATTTTATTGTAACTAAGCTTAGTCTTGAACGCTTATAAAAGTTTAACTCAGCAGTTTTAAACACTTCATTGAAGTATTTCTTGATTCCTCATTCTATTTTTCAGGTTGAATGATCTCGAATTTATGTCAATAAAAGCATCAGCCCTACGGTAGTATTTGACTACTCCAATAAATGAATTCTTTCACTTTCAAAAGCAGTGAGCGTTTTTTCCAGCTACTATGTATACTGATTAACGGTATCGATACGATGTTAAGAACTTGTAAAATTGTTGCTCTATACAGTAACAGCATGTCGAGGAGTTCATATCATTTTAATTTGTTGCTCTCAAGATATTAGAGAAGCAAGAAAACAATAGATTTGGCAGTGTGTCCTTATCGATATAAATCTGTTCAGAAAATAAAATTTTGTTTCACAAACTATGTTAATATTATTGTAATTTTCCTTATTTCCACATTTTTTCAAATTGTAAGTATTCTTTCATAAATAAGATTACCACTAATTCGATAATTAGCGCTTCAAATTTTGCCATTGTGCGAATTATCTCATTTATGTTACTGCATTTATAAACGACACACTCTGTAGTAATAATGATAATTATAATAAACAGAGCTGGAGCTTCAGTATTATGCAAAGTTCACAGAGCCAACAACCGTTTTAAAGCTAGATATAATTGATCTTTATGTCAACATCACGATTGCATGACTTTCCTACATTATCTTATTTAAACCTATTTTAGAATAGGAAATTTATAATTGCATAATATGGGGTAATTTATAAAAGCATTGACAAAACAAATTCTGGATGTTATAAAATTGTGTCGTCACTATTTATTTAACTCTATTAACGAATAGACAACAAACAAAAATAATAATAAAAAGGAAATTTAAGAAACTTTGAGTCGTTTCTTTTGCACTCCACCATCTTCTGTTTCAGTTTTTTAACTGAATTTTAGAAGATACACCTGCGTGCGTATTAAGGTATTAAATATTAAAAAGTAGATCCGAGACTTTCAAATTTCTGTTAATCTTGAAGAATTGGGATGATGTTAGTGAAGCGAGAATATTGATTTTCCTCGACCTCCAGTTGTACTAGACGCACAGCACATAACACACAAATACATTGGAACAGGAAATTAAAGTAGAAACACCACAAAGGGAAATTTATCTATTGATAAGAAATGTAATAATTTTGTTTTTCCCTATTCTTATAATGCTATTATTCAATTCTCTTGTGAAGCTGCTGTCTAAACGTCTTTGTTTCCCGTAAAAAATAATTCTTTGATTCCTTACAAATTTCAGCTGATAAAAGTGGAAATGTTGACGTATTTAATGTAATATTTATTTAGGCGTATCCTTCTGTTTATTTAAATGATTTAAACAAGTTTTGTATAATTCAGAAGCTGGATGGAAACCATACAATCAATGTTTGTATGAACTAATTTCACCTACTTACAAATGCACTGGAATCGTAACTAACAAGAGAAAAACGGTACCGATTCCTCCTAAAGTACACAAAACACTCATGTGGAAATAATTTGAGTCAATACGAGCCTGTTTATGCTGTGAAATTATTTATATTTTTGATTAGAGCTTAAGAAAAAAAACTCGCTGGAACTTCCTAATTATTGTAATTATTACACGGCGGCGTTAGCACTTTTACGTAATATTGTAATGTTCAATTAAATAGCATTTACAATGTTTGTAACTAAAAATAGTAATACATAAAACTTTTTTTTTTCTTCAGGTCATCAAAGCGATAGTGAGGAGTCGAGCACAAAGTCAAGTTTACAAACTTCAAAGGGTTATCAGCACAAGTACTCAAAGTTCCCTTATTCTAGTCAGTCAACGCCTATAAAAAAATTTCAACATGAAAGTAGCAAATCGACGAGGTCAAATAGTACGACGAGTGAACACAAAACAACGTTTAATGAAGGTTAGTGTTTGTAATAATTCCTATTTATAGGTAAATATTGTACCGTGCTTTGTAATGAAATGATTACTGTAGTAATATTTGCGAAATGTATAATAGTGGACAGTTCTGTTCTTAGATAAAAAATAAGTCTGTTCAATAAGAAGAAAACTCATTGACATTTAGTAAATTCCGAAAACAAAAGAAGAATTACGTACAACCTTAGCTCAATTAAAATCATTTGAAATCAGTTATTCAATGATACCAAAACCAAGTACCGTTCTCTTAAAATCCACCTTTCATCTTCATAGAAAAGCAGAAAAATACAAAGATACTCTCTTCATGTTCAATCTTTTAACTTACCTATCTAAGAACATCTTTTATCTTTGTTGTACTGTACATTTTGAATTTGCAAAATTTGTAAATTTTAGACTTTGGAAGAGATCTAGTAAGTCATGAATTTTTTAAAGACAGAAAAATCTTATTTACTTTCCCAACTTGTACAATCTACAAAACATAAATAACATGATAGATTTGATTACAGAATAATTAGCGTAATAGGAGTAGATTTCAAACGAGTCATAAATTGTAATAAATAATTCCTCTCTAATTAAATTAAAATTAGCTTGGAAGCTAGGATTAAAAAGCTCAAAGTTTCAAAAACACATTTTCTTAAATCGTTTAATTTAATAATTAAGTTATTTGGTTTTTGCCGTTGTGAAACAGAGTTGTAAAGTTATAAAAATAAAAGCATTACAGACGTTGTCATAATTTTAAGATAACCGAGAAAATTACTATTATGTGGTCTGATCAACTTAATAATTGGAACCCTGAACCTGAAGCAAATATTTGTTATAGAAATCCGAGAAGGTGATGCATTCTCTTTGGAATGATATACAGGTATGACTATAATGAGGATAACGAAAGGAAGACTAAACAAAAACTTGGCGATAATCGATTCGTTTGAAGTTGTTTTTTCCCTTTTATTCTTTTTGCTGTTATCATCACTCTATTTATTTATATAACAGGTATAATAGCAGTCTTTTTTATGTACGTATTTATACGACCGATTACTAAGAATTGATGTTGAATTGTCTCTAAAAGTGCAACGTTCTTTACTTTTTTCATTACATTGTCATATCCGTTTAAGACTGTTTTATGTCTGTAGATTTCAATCTCTATACTACTTCGATTTTTTTGTATGGAGATATGTTTTTTCCTGTTTAATTTCTGATATGATTTCTTATCAGTTCTATTTTTGCAACATATTTCTAATTTTTTCTTGAAATTTATTACCGACAATGTAATACACCGTAATAACACCATCCATAAATATTTTACTACTAGTTGTTCATACATCTAATTTCAAAGTGTCTATTTCTTATAGTAGGCAATTTACATCTAAATCATAAACCTCTTTTATTATTAGTTGTTGATTTGCATGTAAATGTG
>VTPC01090844.1:0-69196 GCA_011009095.1 Ignelater luminosus | reverse complement strand
TTAAACTTTCCAAAAAATATATTAACTATGTAGCTCTATAGGACACACTTTTATATATTTTAGGTTCAAGGTTTAGGTTCTAAACAAATTATCAAAGTTTCAAACAAAAAGCTTTTTCTTTAAATATAAAGACCGCCGCATAATATATTTTGTTATTTTTATCAAGATGTTTAAGTGTATTCGCTGCAATTTTAAATTTTCGACCTATCAATGTCACCTTTAACCTCACATAGGAATCTGGGTCAATATTCAAATAACCTTTTGTAATTGTACACTTTAGCTAATACAGAATTAGAGAACAGTTTTGAACTTTGATCTTCAAACAAAAAGAAGTACGTAATACAATTCTTCTGTCAAGCAGACACTAAAATCAACATCAGTGGAATAAAACAGATTGCCTAAATATTCCAAACAGTTTAACAAGTATTTTATTTTCTCTTTTGTTTGTTGCTTCTAACAGCATCAATGAAAAAAGACTTATATGAAGGCTTTATAGTGTTTTGTCGGGATTCATAAATATTTAGTTTTTATGATATGTATTATTGATATAGCAATGTATATGAACAAAAACTAGCTTTACATAATATAGAAACTGCTTCCTAGTATTTATTTTGAAAATTCCTTTGAAATTCAAATTTATCTCTGTTGCCTGTTATAATATTACGTGCATCATTATTTAATGTTATTCTTATTATTATAAACCCAAAATTTATGGTATAATGTCTACGTATACTACACGCAAACGATTTTGGATTTTATGGCTTAAATCTAAATGTCGAGCCATAAATATAAGCAAAGAGATTGAAATGTCATAACAATGGGGGGATTAGCGAGAGATTACTGTTCCTAAACAGGACGGGAGTAAGAAAAAATGGAAGTACATTTGTAAATTTGTAAAATACATAAAGATATTAAAATTTTTATTAAATAATGTGGCTGCAATGTTTTTGTAGATTTGGAAACTTCAAAATGGGTACATATGGTTTATTTGCACGCTTCTGCTCATGCTTATTAATAAGATTGATTTGTTTTACAGGTAATTGTAAATTAAAAACATCTCTTTTACAATAACCGATTGTTATACAACATATAGTTTTAGTAGAACATGATAATATTTAGTTTATTTGTGGTACGAGTATCAATTACGGCCAGACTTGTTTGTGTCCACAACAGAGGTACGAGAATTATAAAACCACATGGTATCTGAATAACGGATTGTAATTACAATAAATTTGTTTTCTCTCTATTGCTACTAATTGTCTTGTTATTAGTTACTTTATCTTCAATACATTCGAAATCGATCAGTTTTATTCACACTAACTGTATACACATCTATAGGTCTGCTAGCATAGATAAGTTCATTTTAAAGCAAAATCACTTATTGACGACAGTCGATCCGCAGATATGGGTTTACCAAGCATAACACTAGAACTGCTTATCAGATAGAAAAATGTTATGGTGATTGATTTTGAATAATTAGAAGGCCATTCTACGATAAAGCTACCTATATAAGACGGGTTTAACTTCCTTGGCCTTCTGTTAAAATCTGTAAAATTTCCTCAGATTTTTCTACTACCTTTTTAAATACTAATTCATAATAATCCAATTAAAGCATCCTCGTGGAGATGACCGTCGGAAACAACAAACAATATAGCAGCGAGATAGAAGTAGTGGTGAATCAATAGTCGTTTACGAGTAGAATAAAGACAGTGTAGATAGGGAGCAAACGCTGTTGAACTGGGATCAATCAGTGCTTTAGTTCGTTGCAGAGCGGACGTCTGCTAAATTGAATATTTTTGCTCTGGTCTACATACAGTATTGATATAGTGTCTTGGTTTTTGGGGAATTTAGCGAATAAGAAGGATGAGCGAAGACGTATACTTGCGGTAGGCAATAGTATTTGATTTTTGATAATTAAACGGCTTTGGACAACACATTAATTTAAGTAGATATTCCAAATTACTTTAGGCCTATTATTATTAGTTCATCCTACCAATAATGTTTAATTGTCATTTTGGAAACTCTACATATGTTCGATAAGTATGTAAAGATGCAGCGTTATTACAGGGTCTTTCATACAGCAATTTGAGGTATTGTATAACTTATACCTAGGTTATAACAGAATGACTTCTTGTGTTTCCGTATAAGAACTAAACAACTTCCTTTACAGATGCGCTTCTTGCACCCATAAAATTTGTTTTGCATGCCGATCCGAAAACAGCTTGAGACACCTTTCTCATTACGATATCAAAGTATGAACAAACTGTTTCTTCATAGTAGAATTTCCAAAAGTTGCAGAAATGTATTTAAAGTAAGTTACTTTTACTGGTGAACTGATTTCAACTTCAAAGAAATAAATGGAAGATGGAATAGATTGTGTTCTACAAATAATAATTATTACTGTTATTTACCAAGGATATGGTTATTTATTGGATACTTTGTTTTATTTCAATGTTAGTAAAGTGTCTTAAAATGAAACAATATTAATGAGCACAATTCAACAACAACAATCGACATGTAAGTAATTTTATAAAACCATAATATAGTCCTGAAAATTCTAAAAACCTTTTAGAGAAATATTGGGATTAATCAAACATGAACAATAATTACGTCCTAGCCTATCAGACTACCTGTATTTGGAGGAGTTTAATTTTTATTTATTTTGATATGTGTTTCAAATTTGCTTGAAGAGAAAGAGTGCAATAAAATAAATTACATAAGAACACAATCTGATACAAAAATGAGAGATAAAAAGTGTGAAAGAACCTAGTAAAGAACTAACAATAGACTAGTACGACATGGAAGAAAGAATAAGTGGATTAGTATGGGTTACAACAGCAACTAATGGAAGTTAATGGCGAAAGATGGGAGAAGCCTCTTTCCGGGAATAGACAACTATTGACTGTAAAGAAAGAGACGTAAAGCGGAAAAACAAGAAAACTTCAGAAATCAGTGTTCGATAAACTACATTGTTTCAGGTGTTTAATAGGTGCTGAAGTATACCACCTATTCTGAATTAAATATGCCGAAATCACGACAAAATAAACATCATATACTTTAAGAAGTTACCTGTTTATAATAAAAGTATTTTTCGGGATAAATACTAATTTTCTAAACCGCCGCACTTAATGTGTAATCCAACATTTATCTAATTTTCGTAGTATATAATGCTTTATAAAACTCAGATTTTAGTAATGATATAAACATTTTAAGCACAATTATTATCATGAGCAATACTACAAAAACGACCTTTAACTTAGAATCCAAGCTGCTTTTAATATCGTCGTCATACTCGCTAATAGACAGAAATATAATCTTTTATACCCTTTCAAGAATATTACCTTTTACAGTTTTACAAAAGCGGCTATAAACTCTAAAGCAGCGAGATACAAACGTCTTATAAAATTAAATTAGAATATTACCTTACAAATGCACGACTGCGAAACGGGACACACAATAGTGAAATAATAATATTAAAATGCAAGGGAAGCATTGGGGTTGACGGAAACAAAACGTGTCTGTACATTTTAATATTCGAAATCTCGGCTTAATTTGGTTTCTGTAAAAACTTAAGACGATTGCGTGTTTATGTATTATATTGTTTTGGTGTTTTCAAAATAACTTAAAACGTGTCTCTTTCTAGAGAACGCAAAAAGTACAAATTCAAAACGGTCTTCCATAGTAGCCTAAAACCGGGTTTACTAAAAACAAAATGTGAGTATGTTGAACAAAGCTACTTCGTTTCTTTGTTCTCAAACTGAGACTTTTTTTGACTAGAAAAAACATACCTGCAATAAATTTATATAAAGACTACATGGTTTCACTTCATAGTAGTTGTACATCATCACCTTCTTGTCCAATCCACCTTCGTGCTCTTTTAAGAACGCTACGTGCTCTCTTTAAAATGTTCTGTAACTTTTGCAGTTTACTAAAAGAGTGAAACATGCTTAGGAAAAAAAAACCACAAGTACAGAAATTACAAAAATAACTCTATAAACAAATTAATGAATTTGATAAAGTCTTGACAACAAATACTTTCTTTCTATAGCTTCTAAATCATAAATTGATCCTAAAACAGAGTATTAAATAAGTGTAGACCGAATCGATTTTCTTATAGTAGGTAAACATTTTCTTAAAACGCATCGTCTTCGAGAATACCAAAGACTGCTTGTTTTCTGTATTTTTGAGAATAACGACGTTACACATCAGTGTAATACCCTTTAAAATACTTACATTGGCAGAAAGAAACAAACTGATATTTGCATGAGATTAAACGCTACCTTTAGAACAGACTTTATCAAACTCCCGTATATTAATAGAATTCGCTTATCAAAAACAGCAGTTGGGTAAATGATTATTCGTGTTGGGGAATTACTATCGTGATCACCACCGTGCCACATAATACTTTATCACTTACTAGTTAAACAGATGATTTTGACAAAAGATGAATAATTTGCTGAAAGCGTTCTAACAAAATAGGACTAGGTTTTGGTAGTGCCGAGGTGATTACTAATAATGTCGATATCACAATATGACGTTAATTGTGCAGTTTATGATTTTTTCTGCAACTGTCACTATAGGGGCAACTTTCTTGACTCGGAAACATCCGGGAAGCGCCACTTCACCTGCCTAAGCAGGGAAATTCTTCCCTGACTAATTTTATCAAGAAGAAAATGTAAAGCTGAGGCAACATGATATTTTCATCGAATTTTGTTTTTTTTCTCGATTTTTCTATTTTAGATATTTATTGTTTTAGTATACAGAATGATGCCCCACTCTCCTCCATATCCAGAAGTACGGAACTCTAGCCCGTGCAGGCTTCCAGAACTCGCTTGCTCATCCTGTAAAGTATCACTTCCCCGACTAGTTACGTAGATAACTGTTATGATCGGTAATGGAATGTGTCAACTAATGATCAATCAACCCACCAGACTTTATGGCTTACTTTGTTCGGAAAATACTCCTAAATAAGCAACGTGTTATGGGCGCTGAGGTGATTAGACGCTGCGCAGTGACGAATAAGACAACTAAATCTGACATTAAATGCAGCAACTACTCTTTTTACTACACGAAGGTGACCGTAGGTACCAAATACTCAAAGCGTGCGTTGTATCGATCGGACCTGTTTGTTAAATAGTCCATACATTGCATTCGAACTAGGAAGTTCAGATTCTGATCTATCTGATCCGCTATAGATCGAAAGATACGTGAAACTCGTTGTGGAACATCTGATGCTTGATACGCTTCCTTCAAAGATTGATGAGATGCTGATATTTTAATTCTTGAATTAAGATATTTCACATTTTGGTATTGCTACCGACAAAGTTAAACGTATTTTAATTTTCTACTAGTGGACATTCTTGTTTTGAGCTGGAATCGTTTTGTTTTTATCTTCTTTTTTTGGTTTTTCTCTTATGACGAGTGATTCTGCGTAACTAAAACTTTTGGCAACTTCTTTTGCAGATAATGTTCTTTTGTTTGGTTCTGATCTCCAATCATTCTTTTGCATTTGAACTGGTCTGTTGTCTAAACTAGACTTTTTTCCTTTCTTTCCATTCTGTTTGGTTCTAATCTACGGCAAGTGATCTTGGGCAACTAACAGTTCTTGCAATTACTTTTGGTACTAAAATCTTTTTCTTTGGCTGAATTGTGGGTTCTGATTTCTGTAGTTTCATCTCTAGCAAAATTTTGTTTTTTACTTCCACTGATACTTAGTGAATTGTAGTACTCTCCGCCGTGATAAGATAAAGGAAACGGTTCATTTAGGTCTTTACATGCAGCCGGTATCAGATTCCTTTATTTTTGGCTTCCAGTTATTAAATACCGTATTATAGCCAAAGCTGCTGGGTTTGTTAGGTGTTCAACATTATATTAAAATTAATTATTCCTCTAAATGGCCACCACGTTTTTGGAATCTGGTATAGAAATATAAATAAACCAGAAACTCCTCATATTAAAGTATTTCAACGTTCTTCTAATTAAGTTCAGCATTTACTTAGATCTCCATATTGTCAGCAAATTTACAGTCAACATACGCTTCGAAATTACCGGATACAAATGGTGCAAATTTTTTACGATCAGAATCGAACCAAGAAGTGCAAATTAGGAAACTTGCCATAGGCAGCGCATACCTCAGCGCTGTACAGTGGCAAATAAGTCAAAATCAGCTGACCCTAAATGCATCGCGCACTACCTTTTTTATCATACAAAAGCGCCTTACAAGATTCTGCCATAGACGCCAAATGCTCTAGCGCTAGCCTTGTAAATAAGACATTTCTGATGAAGAATTACACCTATGCAACTCTTGTATAAGATAGTGATCATCAACGTGCTTTAAAAAAGACAATACATAGCTTTTTAAGAACCAAAGAAGCAATGCCAATATTCTTTGCAGTCATGAAGCAAGATTATGTCTTTTCTTCCAAAAGTTTTACAATCTCTTAGCAGACTAACGCACATCCACAGCTTACATCTATATTATTTCTGGAAATTCACAATAGTATAGAAAATCATTTCTCATTTAGTCAATTACATATTTGTTAATGTACTCAAGTGATTTTAGTTTATTTGGTCATAGATATGTTAAGAAGTCTCACTAAAATAAACGTTATGATTTACCATAAGAATGTTCTTTCCAAAAAATGTCGCCCTTGGCTTGAACCATTCCCGTATGTTATTCAGTTTTATTTACTAACAACCCATTTGGTAAACTTTTGTGAGGTTTCGTCTGTTGTATAGCACTAATAACAGTCGTACCTATGTAATTCATTACAAAAAGTAGAACCAACAAATATGATTTTTTGTAAGATCTACTGTTTAAAAGAATTATGTGCTTCAAACTTGTTTTCACATGTTTTGGCATTTTGACGGGTCTTTCATAGCATGTTATATATGTAACCATAACATTACTCAGAATCAAATTTATAGATTTTAAGACATGTCATACATTATTCTTGTTGCAAATTAGCTTATCAAGACTTGATATGCACGAATCTTAGATGCCGGTGATTAGTTTGTTGTCATAGTTTAAAAAACACTTGAAAAATTAATTATATGTATATTATTACTAAAAGTCTAAGAGGGGCATGGTTTGGTATGTAATTCTCTCTCTTGTCTTAGTTTTCCAGTTTATTTCTTTACTATCATCTTGCACTTTTTTCTTCCGTTTTCTGTCTTTTTCTTTTGTTATTCTGCTTTTTACTATTCTAGCTATAGCTTACAATAGGCTCCACGCCAGTTATCAGAAGTATCAAGTACCTACTTTGTTGGTGAATGCTACTATACACGATTCCTGAGGGATTTACTGATTTAAACACTTCAAACGACAGGATTACAAATCAAAATGAACACTAACGGGATTGACGCGCCTTAAGAGCAAAATAAAAAAACTCGCATATTCACTTACGAGATTTTAAAATTCAGATTTCACTTAAACTGGGAACTACAGTCTTAAAGATTGCGCAAAACAATGTAATTTTCTAATTTAAAAATTGGCTTTCCGATGACCAAATAAGCATTATTGTTTCCATCCTTAGCGATTTTTCAAGATTTCTGTATAAGTTAGTTAAATGTAGCTTTTTACTGGATTTACAACCTCTTAGTTCATAACTTTATCTGTTTTTCTTTATATAAGATGTAAATAACAAAACGCACTTTGCATAATTTATAATGAATCATAATTTATTCTTTTTCTTTCTGTTGTCCTAAAACGAATGTCAAGCTCTATTTCAATTTCCATGTCACATTTTAAGCAATTTACAAAACCATCAACTACAATCCTATTTTACGACCTGACCTATACATTTTCATTGCTTCCGAGTACACCTACATAAAGTTCATGAAGTATAAAAGTTTTCAAGTTTTTAAGCTTAAATGTTGAGAATTTCTACATTGTAACATCAAGTAATTGTGATTTAGTTAAGTGTCAGGAATTCCTGCTAAAGTAAAATAATGATGTAAAACTCTATTGTTAAGATAGAGGAAAGTGAATTAGGCAAATACGTTGAGGGTTGTGTATTATGTAGGCAGAGCTGTATGGCCTGCGGTAATCTCTGCGACATAAAAGGAAGCCCAGAAATATAGGATAGGTAGGGGACAGGCTGACAACACCTAGGATGAGACGAAACAAGATTAGATTCAATTTTCTCAGCGAATAGGTGAGATTTACGGGGTCTCTAAATCTCATTCTCGATGCTATATTTATCAAAACGCAAAAAAGTTCAACGATGTCTTTAAATGATTATAAGATAAACAACTTTAAGTTTTTGTATTTGTTTAATATGCAGATTCATATATACAGTACTTTTACGTCTGAAGGTGGAAAACCTAGTTTTATAAGACATGGCATTTTGTTATAGCTAAATATTTGCTGGTGACTATTATGAAGCTTCTTGAAAAAAAGAAAACTTTGTAGGTTTAAAAAATGTTGACTAAGCTATGACGAAAAGCTGTCGTGTAAGGATCTATTTTGACATGGGATTTTGCTTGCCCACATTTTCATCAGACCTCTACTACTTTAGTCGATAACTTATGCGTGACATATTCTTATCTAAATTTTGTCTTCCGTAAACGGATCCGTCTTAAACTGTTTCAATTTGCGTTTCTTTACAAAAAAAAAGGAAAGGAAAGGAAATAATGGTTCTTTTTGAAATACCTTTGTTAATGAAAAAGATTTTTCATTGCGTATCTCTTTAGAATCCTTAATATTTAAAGTAATTTTATTTAATTTTGTCTTTTTATTTTTAAATAAGGACATGGCTTGAGTATCGAGATTAAAATCTTTGCTTACAGATTTTCCCGTTCATGCTTTATTCCCCTATAAAAAGAAGTCTATGTGATATTTATGGTATATAAACCGATATTTTGGAACTATCAGAAAAATTGAGTTTGTGTCTTATCAAAAATGTTGGTGCTTCGATCAAGTATCAACTGGGCCCTAAACTAGAACTAAAAAAATCTCGGGGAAAGCATTTCATTTAAAAAAGAGGTTTGGTAGTTTAGAAACTGCTGCGTCGTTTCGATTAATTTTTTAGAGGCCATGAAGCTTATTGTAGTTGCGAAACACTTAAATAAAAGTAGCGCGTCCCCTAGGCAATAATTTTGAAGCAAGAAGGCAATCCACACAATTGGAGTATACGCTGAGCTATTTCCGGCGGTAACTTATCTGCTGTTATATTATACCTTTTCATGTTATTTCATTCTTATGAGTAATCAGAGCACAGTTCCTCATTCACGAATGTATTTTGAAAAGTAGGTACAGAAATAACTAATTTCCAGGGAGAAAAGGAGAAAATGCGAACGAAGTTTCTAGAGATTTTAAAACTGATATTTTATTCAAATTCAAACAATACTTTGTGTGTTACAAATGTACGCCACATTTCAGTCACTTTGAATACCTGCCTATCCCGTTTTACCGTTTATTTGCCAAATGTTATTCTTTATCAGATATAATAATATTTAGGAAAAGAAGCAAATAGCATATCAAACAACTGCATATTTTCTGTTACTGAACCCGATCACTAGTAGTAATAGTCTAATAGTGTAATAACTGTGATGAAGATTTTGTATCTTTTTATTTTGATTATATAAACTCTTGTTTGTTCAGATTACGCAAGTGCAGATTAGATTATTTTAACTTTAACTACCTAGAAAACCAGATTACGTAGTAGGAGAACCTTGTCAACGATTATAGTCTTGCACTTCACTTAGTTTTCGAACTAGTGTCATCTACGAGGTATGTGAGAAAAGTAATGAGACTGATTTCATACTAACCAAAGTTTTTATTTTTTTCAAACAACAATGTTATCCCCTTCAAAGTAGTTCCCTTGGGCAGCTATACATCGGCGGAGTCGTTGTTCCCACTCTTGGTAGCAGCGCTGGAAGTCTTGAACTGGTATGGCTTTTAACTGGTCGGTCACAGTCTTTTGAATGTTCTCCAGAGTTCCAAAATGACGTCCTTTTAGGACATCTTTCAATTTCGGGAAAAGGAAAAAGTCACAGGGACTCAAATCAGGTGAATAGGGAGGATGAGGAACAACAGTAATGCGTTTTGAGGTCAAAAATTCACTGATGGAAATTGCTGTGTGACACGGAGCATTGTCATGATGAAACATCCACTTGTCTGCAATGTCTGGTCCCACACGAATCACTCTTTTCCTGAGCTTTTCAAGGACACTTTTATAAAACACTTTGTTGATAGTTTGTCCTGGTGGAACAAATTCTTTGTGCACGATATCTTTACTGTCAAAAAAACAAATCAGCATGGTCTTGATCTTTAATTTGCTCATTCGACATTTCTTCGACTGAGGAGATGACGGAGTGTGCCACTCTTTGCTTTGCCGCTCTGTTTCAGGATCGTACTCAAATATCCAGGAGTCATCACCTGTGATCACACAATTGAAGAATTCTTGGTCATTGGCAATCCACTCAAGAAGATAAAGGCACACGTTTTTTCGAATGTTCTTCTGTTCAGTTCTGAGGTTTTTCGGCACCGTTTTGGCACAAATCTTTCGCATGTTCAAATTTTCTGTCAAAGTTTGATGCACGGTGAAAGTGTTTAAATTTAACTGTTCACTCATCATCCTTATTGTTAAACGACGGTCTGATCTCACAAGAGCCCTCACACGTTCAACGTTTTCGTCAGTTTTTGAAGTTGAAGGTCTCCCTGAGCGAGGTTCATCTTCAACGTGTTCTCGGCCGTCCAAAAATGATTTGTGCCAGCGGAAAACTTGTGCTCTTGATAAGCGCTGTTCCCCATAGACCTGTTTCAACTTTTCAAAAGTCACACTTGCGGATTCACCAAGTTTAACACAAAACTTTATTGCACAACGTTGCTCTAAATTCCGATGCTCCATTTCTGTGACACACAACAAAAACACAACTTCACTGATGGCGCTGTCAAAAATAATGTGTTAGCTGTACGGAGTTGTAACTCGGACTGAGGAAGTGGAAGCGATAAACAAACCGGTTTAGCACAGGCCGGTAGACACAACGGTGCCAGATCTCCGCAGTGTTGCCAGTCTCATTACTTTTCTCACACACCTCGTAGTTTCAGCAGAATTGAAGAGTACAACAATTTAAATTTGTAGTCATTCTTATTTATGCTAAACTGCAACATACATACTTGACTTCAGCAAGTACCTAAATAAAAGCTTTTAATACGATTAGCATGATATTAATTTACCCAAGATAGATAAACTATATAGCTGCCACTTGGAATCCACGCTCCGAAATCTCTTCATATGAACAGATAGATAACTATTAGAAGTTGAAAATCTAAAATAATGAACCAAGTGGGATGTATAAGACGCAGTACCACAACAAACTGACATGTTAAAACAAACATATTTTTTATAAGTCTATGAAATAAAAATAAAATCACAGTAGCATTATGAAATTATTCGTATTGGACATGGTGGTCACTGACTACTTTTTGAATATCATACTCGACCTTTATAATGCATACTCTTTGTGGTTATTTATGTAGGTTTGGTTGGCTAAAGTATATAGAGTACGATTTCGAGACAAACTCCAAAACTACAAAGAAGTTGGAATGAGTAAAGTATGCACCATTAGCAAGCTGTGTAATTTCATTAATTAGTTATTTATCTGTTGTCTTTTTAAATCTCATACTAACTAACAGTACTTCCTGCAAAAATAATCAAATTAGTACCTAAAGACTATTTAGTAAAAGCTTTAAAAAGTCTATTAATAAACGTCAAAATATGGGATGCTCTAGAATTTCTTCATAATAATGTCAAACAGTTTATTCTGACCAAACTGTATACTGGTAGAGTTTTCCTTTACGTGCCTTTGGAGTATTTAGTGCATGTCCCATTCAATTAAAACCTATGTTGTCATGAACAGCACTAGGATCTCTATAGAATTCATTAATAGAAAAAACGTCGGGATTGCTATCTAATACAGTCTGTTCTATTTATAATTTCCAGATCAGATAAAATCACATTTGCTTATTTATTTTCTGTGTATATTTTGTACACAAGGAATGAAAGGTTCAAAAGTGGTTTCACTTATCATTTGAATTTTTTTATAGATACAATCACGAATTGTAACATTTCGGATAGTACGATTATCTTACCAAAACCAAACAATCTTAATTGATTTCAGGCATAAGCTATTGTAATAATTATACTAATTGGTTGGTTTCTTTCCGGGCAAAGGCACTATCTGTAATGTATCTCATCAATTATATTTATTTTTTGCGTTAGATTATGCTGAAACAGTGCAGCACGTAGTTTCCACAAGAAGCGCAAGAAACTTTAAAAAACAAGAACTAGTTTTAAACTTTGTGATTGCTTGATTGATTTACTAAAATATTTTTTCAGTTAGTGAAAAAGGAAGGGTAACCAAGGCAGAGAAGCGGCCAAGACTTCATAGGAAGTACTCTCTTACAATCGCAACCAAGCAGTAGCAGGGGGGAAAACAAGTTAATTTAACTATACGAATGTATCACGTATACATAATAAACAGTTCTCTGACCAAGTATATATATATATATTTGAAAACTCTAAACTCTAACAAGAACATTTTTTGTCTATCTTTGGTAGCCCATACAAATAAGAACATCCAGTACACTAACATCAGTCTTTGTTTGAGAGCGCTTCTTTATATTTGAATAAAACGCGAAAGTAGGCTAATAATTACTAAAATATAACTATGTCCAGAAAGTAAGTTCATTTTCTATTTCCCGCCGTTGTAGCGATGCGATCGCAGTTCCGCGCATGCGCGGCAATGACCTTGTATCGTTACTAAGCGATTGACGCCATTTTGAGTTAGTTATCTGCTGTTATCGTGTCACAGTGCTTGTTTATAATGGCGAAGGTAATTGAAAATTCCGCCGATTGCGAGATTAGATCAGTGATTCGGTTTCTCAATGCGAAACATTTGAAACCAGTGGACATTCCTCAATAGCTCTCTGAGGTGTATGGACAGAATGTAATGAGTTATTCTATGGTTGTGAGATGGGTAAAAAAATTCAACAATGGCCGTGTAAACGTGCACGATGAAGGAAGAAGTGAACGTCCATCATTGGTTAATGATGACCTTGTTCATGCAGTGAATAAAAAAATTAGAGGAAACCGTAAGTTTACGATTTCTCTTCTTTCTATGGAATTTCCCCTAATTTCACGATCCCTTCTTCATGATATTGTTCATGACAAACTGGGATATCAAAAGCTTTGTGCACGCTTGGTACCGAAAACTCTTACCGATGATCACAAGAAAAAACGCCTAGGTGCTGCGCTTGAATTTTTGACTCGTTATCACAATGACGGGGACCATTTCCTTAACAGTATAGTGACTGGGGACGAGACTTGGGTAGCCTATGAGACACATGAGACAAAACGGCAATCGATGGAATGGAGGCACACATCGTCACTAGCAAAGACAACATCGAAGCCGAATTTGACAACCCGTAAAATCATGTGCACAGAGTTTTGGGACAGATGTGGTGTTCTTTTAGTGGACTTTCTACCACGGGGCGAAACAATTACCGCTATTGCTTACTGTGATACGCTAAGGAAACTGCGTCGTGCAATTCAGAATAAGCGGCATTTTGTTGATTCATGTCAATGCTCGCCCTCACACTGCAAACCTTACACAGCAACTTTTGACTCAATTTGGATGGGAACAATTTGACCTCCCACCGTATAGTCCGGACCTTGCTCCCAGTGACTTCTTCCTGTTTTTAAGCCTAAAATCAAACTTCGCTGGCAAGAAATTCAATGACGACGATGAGATTAAAGAACATGTTGCAACTTGGTTACAGTCACAGGCGTCAACGTTTTATGACGAAGGAATAGAAAAATTAGTGCCACGCTACGATAAATGCTTACAAAATGGTGGTAGCTATGTTGACTAACAGTTTTAAGTCTACAGATTCTTTTGCAATAAATTATTTCTCCTAATATACATTTGTTTTATTTTACCAGTAAAAATGAACTTACTTTCTGGACATAGTGATAAAACTGTAAAGCTATAACTGCGCAATTTGCACAATAAGCTATTTCGCATACAGCTATAGAAGTACTTAAACAGAACATAAGCTATATTAACTTGTCCCTGCAGCTCAGAGGTTTAAGTATTCATTGTAGTAATCAGAAGAGCGACTATAATCCCTAATTCAAACTCCGGCAAGGTCAATAAATTTGCGAAATAGAATTATATATCGTAAAGAATTATAAATCTCCCCGGGGCGGTTGAACCAACTTCTAAAACATCGTGGCGGCTGCGTAATAACACTAATAACATAATAGAGCGTGGAGAAAACCCAATTAAACAAACACCTCAACCTTTAGATATGTCTTGTTTGACTTGTGCAGATTCCTACGCAAGAAAAGCTAGTTTGGCTTCACCCCATTGTCATTTCAGTTTTATAGCATACAGTTCTATTTACTTAAATACATACCTGAAACAATAGATCAACACCTTTAAGAGAGTATGTTTTTTTATGAAAACAAATTAGTTTTAATTTTGTAAGACACATAAACATCAACGTTTTATCACAAGGGATATGAAACGTAAACAAATACTAAAATTGCTTTATTATTAACCTAGGGGCATGGAATAGTAAATTATGTATTTTTAGTCTTCACACATTCTAATATATCTATTAGTAAGACCAAGATAAAAATCTTGGATAAAAATAACTAACTGCTCTGAGGTTTGAATCAGAAAGTAGTAAATATTTTATGTAATCGATTTCGCATTCCATTGCATGCAAACGTGTCACATGAATGAATGATAGCTGAAACTCTGAAGTTGCTTACTTGAAACGGACCCCAAATTCTCATGACAGTTATAGCGTGAAAAATTTGTCGTTGCTTAACGATTTTATATAAAACTTTTTTCCCTTTTTCCTTTAACATGTTATTTTCGAAATAGAATAGAACTTAATCTAATTGTATTTTACATCTTAATATTACAAGAAAAACGTTAAAATGATTGTTTATTACAGTTTTTGTGTTTATAAAAACCAATTTACGAGAATTTTAAAAAGGGCTTTTAATTTTATTGTTCATATAAATTCATCTGTTCCTTGAAGCTTTTGAAAATATGTAGAGCGTAATACATTAATTTTATATGTCGTTGCTTTATTAGACTTTAGAAAACTCGCTAAAGAATAAAAATATGAATAAGGTTAGAAAATTCAAAGTTTAATCAGTTATCGTTTCTTTGAAAAGTTAAACGGTTAAGTTGATTCATTTGAAAAAACATCTCTTTCAAAAGTAAACAGAACACGTTCTCACTAGAGCATTGGAAAGTAGAGTTCGATCAGAATATATTTAAATTTCAACCTAAGAATATTACGTAATAAAGTACCGATGCGAGAAATTAAATTCGCGTCGTTGAAATCGGCGAAAATTGATCTGTCAATATGAGAAGCCGTAGCAAAAAAAAAACGAACCGAACGTCTTACATTTACGCCATTAGAACTCCGAACAGTTACTGCAAGCAAATAAAATTAGTTGCTACACGTTGATAAAATTACCTACAATGATAATTCTCCACCCAATGAGAATCGCTTTGACACAATCTGTTACCATCTTCAAGCGATAATGCCACCATTCATGCCACACTAACGGAAAGGGATAACGCTGTAACGACTATGCCGTGCTATAACCGTAGATACGCAATCATTTTCAAACAATACAGGGCCGTAAACCTTTGTTTACGACAATTACACGAATTAAGTGAACAGATTGACTTTCTGCATAATTTTAACTTACCTTCGAAAATCTCTGCTCCAGCAGGCGTATATAACAGGATTCATACTCGAATTTATCCAACCCAACCACGTTACTACCGCGGAGACGATTTCTTCGTGCCAGATACATTCAATGCAAAATCCGGACAAAAGATTTACTACAAAGAACGGTAACCAACACACAACAAAAACTCCCATTACAATACCGAGTGTCTTTGCAGCTTTCTTTTCCTTTGCAAACTTAGCTAGTTTACGACTAAGAGAAAAGTTTTTTCCGTATCTGTTAGACGCTATTCGAGCCAATCCATTATTCTGAAGAGCTGTTAACGGTTCGTCTTCAGAAGTAGTGTATAAATGCCGCGCATCTGTGGTAGGCAACTTACACGTTCCTCCGCGATGAATTCTTAAAGTAAGTTCTAGTTCTCCAGATCCGAGTAACACTTGCTTTGTGCCAAGTCTCAATGAACGTGTTTGCATTACAGCAGCCCGGTAAATACGATAGTATGTAAACACCATCACAAACAAAGGTAAATAAAAGGAGATTGTTGAGGAAAATATAAGGTAACCCAGGTGCTCAGTGAAGGGACACTTATAGGCAGGGACGGGCTCGGTTCTCACAGCTCGCCACCATGCGATGGCAGGAAAAGAAATTGCACTTGAACAAACCCACACCGCCGCAATTAAAAGCGCTGCTCTTATTCGTGTCATCCTCATTGGATACGCGATAGGATCTGTAATAGCCCAATACCGGTCCAGCGATATCACGCACAAATTTAATATAGAGGCAGTGCTAAAGAGAACGTCGAGTGACCGCCAAATATCACACCAATCTGTCCCGAAAAACCACGTGTGTTCTAACACTTCGTATAGGGCACTGAAGGGCATCACTACAAGTCCCACTAAACAGTCTGCTACTGCAAGGGAAGTAATGAAGTAGTTGGTAGCTGTATGTAGATAACGTTCTCTCACGACAGCCAAAATTACTAGCATATTACCAAAAACGGTTGCTACTGGAAATAAAAGAAGGAGAGACACAATTAGGGCACGATCTTGAATCAAGGCACTCCACTGTTCCCAAGCGTCTTTTTCCAAATCCGTTAAATTGGTCCAATTAACACCCGTTGAGACGGTGGAGTTAATGACCATATCTCCTGCTGCTACAAACAGCAGCTCCGAATCATTCATAGCTTCACCTGATTCATTTACAGGTCCATTCTGAAAAAGAAGTAAAGTCATTAATAGATATTCATAACAGAATTTTGTTGTTTTACACGTATTACAAGATGTTTTAAGCTGATAAACTTGCACGTAACTTACATGTTAATTTTCCCTGTGAAAAGAAATGATGTTTTAAACTCCTACTAGTCAGAGAATTCCCTTCTGATTAAACCCAGAAAATTTAGAGAAAAAAATATTCTGAAGCTTTATCCGGAAGAGAATTTTCAATCATCGGTATATTTTAGATGTAAATTTTAAAAGGACACTTGATGGTTTAATTATTAGTATTTTTGAATGATTAGTGGTTAATAGAAAAATGTCAAATAAAAATCGCCAGATCAAAACTTATTTAAAGAACATTACTATATACTATATAAAGTTCGACTCCTAACATTGGGTGTCAATATATGTATGTAATGTAATGTTTGCACGTCGTGTGTTGTTCAGTTATTTGTCACATCCAGTCAGATCGAGATTTTTTAAGAAGGATTAGCTTAATTCACAATTTAAAGTTAAATTAAAGAAACAGGTGAGCCTTTCAATAGTAGAAAAGTATCAACAATGACACTTCAATCTCCTGTTAACCAAAACGCTTTCCTGAGAAAACAAAACACTAAGTATGATTTTGTTTTGTTTCTTTTTCATGTTCAGTAGCACAATTTTAAATTGTTGGTAAATAATGACTTTTAGTAATAGTAGTGCCTGGCCAACCGTCAAGATTTTCTCTGTACTTTGAAATGCAACCATCATAATGGTGATGGTTATACCTACATGAAATTTTCTAGATGAAAGATATTTTGAATTCTACTGCTTTATACTTTTACTGTTTGGGTTCAGCATCAGATTTATAAACCCAACACTTATCAACAGTAACGATGACTAGAATGTCTGGATTTTTTCTAATTGAAGCAAAATTGCTTTGCACGCTTTTGTGAATTGTTATAATTGTACATCACACATTAATGCTGCCGTTATTTTTCCTTGTTTTCAAGGATGCAACTTATCGTTAGTTCGTTACACCCTTGTATAGGTTATAACAAAACAAATTTCCCATTTAAGGAATGACAGTGTAAGAACAGCTTAAGCCTTGTTCTCTTTATAATTAAAATTCTCTTACTTTTTTTGTGCACACAGCTTAAATAAACAAAACCTCTTTTCTAAATAACTAGTGTTTGGTAGACTCGACCATATCTACTACTACTTATTATTTTTTAATGTTGGATTTGTTTACCGTTTAAACTTATTCAGAAGTTTCTGTATTTGCTCATCGATTATCAGTATCACGATAATTCTACGATTGCTTTGAGTTATAAAATTTTAAACGAATTGAATAAAAGTTTGTCTAGTTTTACGCACATCACTATTCTTTGAATATACTTTAAATCCCAGACGACAATTTTATTTTACAGAAGACCCCTTTCAGTCTTTTCAACTTCAGGTTCTCAAGAGTATACGCTCCCTAGAGCGCTAGTAGTTCGTCGACCGTTTTAAGTTCACCCTGAGTTTCGACAGTTTGCACTACCTTACCTGCTTGTTTTTATTTATCGGTAAATATTGAATACTTCTATCGTCTTTTATCAAAACAAATGTGTTTTCCTTGTTTATTAATTAAATTTAATATTGGTAGTATTTAAATGTCACATTACGAGAATCTCATTAAAATTTAAACATAAATAGAAGTCACTTTCTGGATATTAAGTTAATTGTTCTCTTAATGAATATTACGTGCATTTTGAAAACTTTTGATTTATGTAATTTTAACTTTGTAGATAATTGCTTTATTTCTTTGAAATGTATTCTTAACAATACTTTACATTAAAATGATTTTAAAGATTGAATGGATTATTACACTTCATAAAGTTTTTCGCCTTAACAAATCGTTATAAAGAAAATTACATGATCGACTGATTATCAAAAACTTTTGTCTAAAATGTAAAACTTCCTTTTGACTCAAGTTAAAGTAAAAAGTCAGCACTTGAATATTTCTGAACCTTTTCAGTGAATTGAAGTTTTACTTTTTAGCAGCTTTATGTCTGGTGTTGGATGCTGTAAAAACTACATTACAATGCCCTAAATTCTTCTTGTGACAAGTCGAACTTTAATCTGTTTCTTGGCTTCTATAAGTGAAAAATGACTTTTCTGTCCTTCACAAATACTTATATCTAACAAAAATATGTGAAGGGATCATCATTTATCGTCTCTCATAAGTTTTTGTTGTATTTCAACAAAGTTCATACGTTTTCTCGTATTCTTCCTTTTTTTATTTTTATTCGAAATGTGTCTGGATATATTGCATTTGCACTTACAACTGTAGTTTAATTTTCGTAAAAGCGCATTAAACTTACGTACGTGCTATTTCATCAGCAAGTTCACTGTATACATTTACTTTAAAGAAAGTTTTGCAACTCATTTAAGTGTTAACTAAATGGTACACCAAGTCGTAGTAACGATTGATAGTAGAACATATTTTCAAGTTTCAGCGACGAATTTCAATTGGTAATGATCCAATTGTTTGATACTTCAGGCCAAGACACCGCCAGTAAATAATGAACGAATTGACAGTCCGCACTTTATTCGTAAAACTTTCCGGGGATTTAGCTAATAATACTCCAGAAGTTTTAAAACTTTAACAGAAGAGATTTGAATTGTCTTTTCCGACATCAGGTTAGATAAGTTTGTTTTCTGAGAATTTTATATAATAGGTTAGTATTATACTTATATTTCATATTACTACTATATGGTTGGTGGGTATAAAATTAAATACTAAAGTATTCTGAAAGTATACCTAATTAGCTTACTTTTTTATTGGTTTACGTGAGGTTTTACTTGTGACTACTATTAAAAAAGCGTATCAGCGTAAGCTTATGCATGTACACGTACGTCACCCAAATCTAATTCAAAATACAATTAAAAAATCTATTATTTGGGCAATCGTAGCTGTACCTCAGATTTCGTAACAAGATGAAAGCTGATGCAATAATAGAGAGATTTGTTTGTTTGTTCGGTTGGCAATTCTTTTGGCTTCAACCATAGCCAGTCCCAAGTAGGAATGTTTAATGTGCAACTCATTGTAGTGATATCATACGCACCAAGCAGATACTGAAAAGTGCGGTGTTGGAAACCACTAAAAAAATTTCCGAAAAGACACTTTTGAACCGTATTACAAACTAATGGAACGCATATATGAATAAAATAGACCACTATCATTCAGCAAAAGTAGCAAGCAATAAATTCTCTTGAACCAAGAGAGATGTTGGAAAGTATCAGAAAAGATGGAAAGGTAGCATTGGAAGATATGGGGATAAGCAAGAAGAGGAGAAAGAACAAGAATTCATCGTAGTCATACGGAATCCACTGTGTTACATCTTTTTAAATTTTAGGACCTCGACCATAATTGAACACGCCGCCTCCTCCAATAAAAAGATTATTCAAATATTCAATATTATTCAAGATAGTAAGCAGATGACTAAGCAACAGTTGAAAGGAGATTCCATAATTTGCGTATGCTATTTGTACGTCTTTTTTTGGTAAACGAGTGTACCTTACACATGTGTAAGGTTCATTCGTTTAATAATTTTACACACTTTTGTACTCGTTGTATTTACTTTTTTGTAGTACAACAAACCTATGTAGTACTCTAGTGTCAGAAATTGACTATAACAATTGCAAGAAATATGAAAACCATCATATTTAGCTACTTACAAAGAAAGAACAACTCACGTTTCAAACTTCAAACCCCATCCATAAACAGTACTAGTTTGTGCCCTTTTGTGTAAAAAAAGAACCTTCTAGTACGTTTCTTTTCTATTGAATATATATCTGAAAATCAGACATTTCAAGAAAGTTAAAGATGAGGCTTAGATTTCAGCCATTGAGAAGCAATGTAAACAAAATATAACTAACATAATTGAAGTCCATTCTACGATGAAAAGAATGGTTTTTGTCTCAAGACCCTAGGACAAACAGAAACCGAAATATTTTAGATTTTGTGTAAAATCGTCCAAAACACTGTGCTCCAGAACACAAAAACGGTTGTTGCGTGTAAACAAAAACCATTAAAAATAAATTAATTCCCATTTCAAACTAACAACAAATAAGCGTAACCACGCACAAAAATTGTAGACCGCTTCGTACGAAATGACCCACATACGTTTGCAGAAATAACAAAAATAGCAATTTCTTTAATTCAAGATATTTATGACTTATGAAAATGTTTAGATTGTACATAACTTTTCTAGAACTCCTGTATTTTTATAAAAACCTGATATTACATTAAAATTACTACCGATAATCGATGTACACAGGTACACAGGGTCAGCATATTCATGATTTGAAAATGTAGCCATTAACGAACGTTAAAATGGCAAAAATAATGCAAGATAAACTTCATACAAGAATCAATTGCAATGACAATGTGACAAATCTATTCACCAACCTACCTGAAAAGTCCCAGGCCTAACAAATAGATGGCGCTAGTTCTATTGCATTCACCGCTTTTTCAGTTAGTACTAACCTTCAAAAGACAGCTGTTAAAATTTCATGATATTCTATTCATTATTTTGTGAGTTATTGTGCTAAGAGTGACGCTACTTTTGTTATTTTCAAAACAAAGGATCAAAAACAATTTCGTGTTTCAATTTTACACTGCCTCTTGATGGGAAAAAATACCGTTCAAGCGAAGCAATGGCTTGAAAAGTGTTATGGGGACTCCGCTCCATCAGAAACAACAATAAAACGTTGGTTTGCTGACTTCAAACGTGGTCGTAGAGACACCGATGATGCAGAACGCAGTGGACGTCCAAATGAGGCGGTAACACCAGAAAACATCAAACAAATCCACAAAATCGTTTTGAATGATCGAAAAGTGAAGTTGCGTGAGTTAGCTGATATCGTAAAGATATCAAAAGAACGTGTTGGCTTTATATTGCATGAGCATTTGACTATGAGAAAGCTCTGCTCAAAGTGGGTGTCGCGTTTGCTCACTGTTCACCAAAAACAAGAACGTGTTGATGTTTCTGAGCAGCGTTTGGCCATGTTTAAACGTAACAAACCGGAATTTTTGCGTCGATATGTGACAATGGATGAAACATGGATCCATTACTTCACTCCGGAATCAAAACGATCGTCATCTGAGTGGACAGCAACTGGTGAACCTCGTCCAAAGCAACCGAAAGCACAACAATCGGCTGGAAAGGTTATGGCCTCGGTACTTTGGGATGTGCGTGGTGTAATATTTATCGACTATCTTGAGAAGGGAAATACCATCAACAGTGAATATTATATAGCGTTATTGGAGCGTTTGAAGGCCGAAATTGCAAAGAAACGACCGCATATGGCAAAGAAAAAAATTTTGTTTCATCAAGACAACGCACCGTGTCACAAGTCAATCAAAACAATGGCAAAACTACATGAATTGAACTTCGAATTGCTCCCACATCCACCGTATTCGCCAGATTTGGCTCCCAGCGACTACTGGCTGTTCGCAGACCTAAAAAAAATGCTTGCCGGTAAGAAATTTCGCTCGAATGAAGAGGTTATCGCTGAAACTGAGTCCTATTTTGAGGCAAAAGATAAATCGTTCTACAAAAGTGGTATTGAAATGTTAGAGCAGCGCTGGAATGATTGCGTTGTTTTTGATGGAAATTACGTTGATGAATAAAGCTAATTTTGAACAAAAAAAACCGTGTTTTCTTTGTTAGGCCTGGGACATTTCAGCCCATGTGTTATGTATTAGGTGTTTTCGACTTGGAGTTATCCAAGGAACACACCTTTAAGCTTGAAAATTTATGGTGTTTTACACCACTATAAGCCTAAAAACATAAACTTTTCAAATGTATGATAGTACGCCTTTGGATTTGAATGTACGGAACGTTAGTTTGCTCTGATATCATCTTTTTATGATTAAAACAAATCGTTGCATATTTCTACAATTCAGGATTCACGTAGAAACGCTACTCGTAGAGTACCTTACGTAACACTTTTTAAGTGGAAATCACAGCTGGCAATGATTCCATTGAGCAACTAATTTTCCAAACCTCTCGAAAACATGTTTGCTGGATGAAAATAGAAAAAGAATAGATAGTAGAAGCATAAAACTAAACGAAGATAAGCATGACACAAGTGATACAAATTAAATTTTATATTAAAATATTGCTGTAATGATTGTTTTTCCGTTTTTCTAAGTTGTTATTTTAACATAGAGAATTATAACATTATTATTCGTATCATTTTAGGAAAGCGTAACCTTGATGGTAGTACTTGCTCAATACTAACGCATGAAGTTAAAATTTCAAAATAAGTTAGCGGGTTTTTAAAGATAGCAAAGATTGTTATTAATGTGCGTATATTAACGTATAAATAATTTCTATCTGTTGAAAATTTCTTTAAAATGCGATTTCTCTCCGCCATTTACAAAAGGTTAAAGTTTATAGCTACCACAGAGTGCTCAAAGGAATTTAAAAAATGAAAGGGATATCCACACAGCGAAAGAAAAACCCTTCTTTTCGCGCATTTGGTTTCCTTCAAAGCTCCCATGCTGTTACTGTTTGACGACTGTGGTGGTTTTGAGACGTTCACTATTTACATGTTATAAAACGTAGCATCCATAAACTAAACATATTGACGGAAAAAAGACCTAAACCTCTTCAAATATTGTGAGCTATGATCTCTAGAATGAAAACGTTTCACGAAAATGTAAACAGTGTTTACGATTACGGGACAGATACACCGATCACCTTTAAACATGAATCGATACATGACATCAGTCTGATGTAGGCTATGCATCAAATTAAACCAGTAAAGCGATGATCACAAGCTTTGGAACTAAACCGCGATACTTTCCACCCTGATAGTTCTCAACCGTGAATCCCCTATAACCTCAATCAACCAACCCCCGCGCCTAAACCACTACAGAACCGCAAAGGAACCGACTATCCTTCACAGGTACTGCGGTCGGGATAGACAAATGCTGCCACATTTATAACCCGTCTGTAGCCAACGCTATCAGAGAGTTATTTATTTGTATGTCATAGAAGCGCATTTACACAGTTCTCGAAACGTCACTGCTGAAATATTTATAATCTTAAAAGAAATCGAGCTGATGCATCTCTATATGTATCTCTAAAATGTTCTGCAGTTTTCGAGGACGATAAGTTCAAGCAATTTACTTGCTCCGTTCTAAGGGAGATTTAGGGATTTTATTTCGCATTTTGCCCTACTCAGATCATTGAATTGAACGTCTAACTTATCCGTACTCGTAGAACAAAATTTAGTGTCGAAAAGTGTCCTTTCTTATGATCCTGAAAATTCAGAGAACTTCGATGGTCCTTTTTTACAGCCTCATAAAATATTATAATACATAAAAAATGTTAAATTAAGTTTTCAAAGTCTACATTCGAAAACCAATTAATTAAAAACTTTGTTTTTATAAATTTAAAAAAATTTTTAATTTTCTCCTTTATAGGGCTCAAATATTAAAAGCATTATTAAATAGATTATTTTCCGAACGTACAAATTTTTTTAATTTAAAGGATATAACTAATTATGACTTTTTTTAATGAAACCTTAAAAGCACATATACAAACCAATTAATTATAAGCAGTTTGTCTTTTTCTTTATTATCATTTAGATGAAAACCAATCAGTAATAATGATTTACATAATGCAGACCGTTAAAGTTTTTCCAATCATTTTAAGTATTCCTATTCTTTTCTGTTAGATTTTTTAGATGCGGTTGAACAAAGATTTGTTTGATGAAATTGCTTTTCCTCTACTTCAAAAGCGTTAGCTTTGAAACCGATACTTTTGAAAGAATTCTGATCATTTGGACAGGAAGTTAAAAACCTGCATGCTGAATTTCAGTTGAATGTAGGCTGTAATGCAACATTCTCTTCTTATTTTATGTTACCTTATGTTTAACAATTAAATGCTTTGTAACTTTTCCTAGATAGTTGCTATATACTACAGAAATACCTTTGAATAGCATGAGAGGTGAGTTCCAAATTTATGTGATACCTTATTCTCTTTGAAAGTCTAGACTAGAGTTATTTTTACAAACTGGTAATACCATGTCAGCTTACTCTGTGATTGTTTCTCCTTTTAAAATGAGAAGACATTGCAATATCATGATCTTAGCATTTATAATACTAAAAAAAGTTTCGAAAAGTAAAAAATTCATAAAATATTTAAGTGAATATTATTGTAATTTAAAATTATAAATTTAATAATTATTAACTCTAAAATTCAATTTAAAATCTCATATAAATTATCTTTATTATTATTATAGAGTTGTAGTTTTAGTTAGTTTATTTTAAGACCACATGGAACTAATACAAGAAAGTTTTATGACTCTATGAAAATCAGAAAGAACCTGGAAGGCAAAGTAGATTTAGTAACGTTCGGAAAGTTTATGGTTTGGGTTAGTACAAGCGTATAGTTCGTTTTTAAATTGTGATATTGAAAGTTACTTTTACATTGTAAAAACAGATTCAGGCTAATAATTTTACGTAAATTACTAACGAGATATAATTTTGATATTACAGCGCATGTTCAATTTAAATCAGTAGAGAGCTTGCTAACGTAGGCCTTTTGGTACACGACTTGACCAAGGTCGGTCTACTTCGGTTTCGTCTACCGGAGAAAATCGCTTTGTTTTGGTTTTTTTCTATTTTTGAGAAACTGGATGACGTTTTTTAAGATACAATTATAGAAACTTCTTTGTAGATAATTGATTGACTTTTATTAGGAGCAAGTAAAAAGTAAGTAAAAGTATAGAATTTCAAGTGCGCAAAAAATAAAACAAGTGATGGCAGTCAACTCAGATAATTATGTAGCGTAGAAAGTTTTACCTCTGCTTTTGAATTGAAAAATAAAAGAAAATCGGTACCGCTTGGTTCATTTTACGCTCCGAGGTAAACAGTCAAATTCCCGTCTCGATGTGACCTTTTCCCGAAATACTAACAAAATTAAGACAAAGAAAAAACGATCACCAGTATCGGAATCGTTGAATAGTATTTAATCTATCACTGTCAGTTACCAAAGCTCCATTTCAATTCATGACCCGTTCCTGACATCTATAAGATATTGGAAATAAGCGAGAAAGAATCACCGCTAAAGAAAAATTATTCTGACATGCTGATATTGTTCTTTGACGTTTCTTGCGTTCTAATTAGACTTTGTTTACTAGAAGGTTACAGTAACAAACTTTTGGAATCCGAAATATCGAGCTTTCGATTGCTTAGACCCTTTACTACAGTCACAGTAATCATACCAAAATATGGATATTCTGGAATTTAGGGTTTCCAACATCATACTAGAAATATGAAACAAGACACAGGAGAACAGAGTCTGACCTTTGACAGAGCCAATATACCTAACTTAAGTTTAGAAAAAGACTGAATTTTATCTCTCCGAGTATTTGCTTACCTTCGTGTACCTTATATGACTCCATAAGATTTCGGTTGCAATGCAGTGTGTTCATGGTTTGTTTCAAAGGTTGTGAACACGATCTACGCAGAACCTAGTCATAGATGGTTAGAAGTTAACAAGCAATAATGGACAGGATTGCTATTGCTTAATATGACTTAAGTATTGTTGAGCTGATGGTGCATGCTACCGTATCACATTCAGTGCATTTATAAGAATTATCCGCAAATTTTCAAAATAAACAAGTTTCCCGTTTTAAACCACCATTAACAACCGTAACCTCTACAAATTAATACGTCAACGTTTTTAACAGCAACGAAACTGAACACCTCAGTTTTCTTTTCTCCAGTTTAATACCGAACACGACCGTTAACACTCAGAATACAATAGTTGGCACAATCTGCAACATCAGAATGTTCTGACCTTAATTCCAAACTCGACTAGTATCTACTGCGTGTTGCAGCAGTAAAATCGCTAGCCATAGCGGGGGAAGTTAACGGTTTGCATGATATCAACAGTGAACAAAGTTTAAATCGACGGTTTTGGATTACGATAAATTTTATGTGATTGCTTCTTTTTTGTTTATGGTATTAATTGCTAATAATGCATTTATTTCTATCGCACTTTAATAAACTTCAGAACATATCCATTGATCAAAAAACATTCATCAAAACGTGTCATGAGGGACAAAGACATTCATAAAAGCCTGTCCGCAGTGGCTGTTTACATGTGTCAATTAATTAGTGTTAAATTCTATTTTATTTTATTTTAGACGTGCGTATTTCTTGCCTGGGATACTTTGCTGAATTTTTTTTTGATCACTCGATGGCATGGCAATCTTATATAATATATTATTAATATATTATAATGTATTTACTTTTATATTTGCTAGTTTTATTTAAGTACATCATATTTGATGTTTTTCGCAACCACTGTTTCACATTTGCCTTCCTCGTGGACGGTTCTCATTTTCACTGCCTTTCGTATATCCTCCATCCAAGTCGTCGTCAGTCCTTCCTTTCTCCTTCTATATGCAGTCTCTGATTCCCATAGCCTATTTGGGCATTTTTCTTCTTCTATCTGTCTTACGTGGCTCTACTATTTCAATTTTTCTGCTCCATAGTTTTGATTAAGTTGTCTTCTACTCGTGATCAAATCTTGTTAGATCACAACTGCACCTACAGTATTCAATTTTGACCGCCTTCTGCACCACAGTCTTATATATCATCGTCTTTGTTTTGTTTGTTAGGCTTGTGTTGTATTATAATTTATTGGATCTCTCAAATGCGATTAAATTCTGTTGGTTTTTAATTTGTTAATTTGTATCATTCTAATACAGTACTATTGCAATGTGGTTGATGATTTAAATTATAAGTCTGTTAGATTTATTTAAGTTGCGAGATTCAATAATACTTTGAAGTTTTGAATACATGTTTAAGGTGATAATGATTTTGAGTTTTGCGGAAACGATGACATATTAGCGACAAGCACACTACTCGTTGTAATAAGGAAATGTCAAAGAGTAAACCAATCTGCGCAGTTTGTGGAATGAAAGACGTACGTCGGCGATAAGAAAGTACATCTAAGGCCAGACAGTATACCAAGTTTCTTTTCTAATACTACATGCAGAGCCAGATAATGTATCACTCAGGAATATACACATTCGGTACAGCGTAGGTGTATAAATAACAAGCTTTGAACTGTTTTTGCTGATTTGTTATGTCCTTGAAACATGTAGAAACTGAGAACTCGGAAAGAATGTAAGAGATGACAAGTTTATGCAGGAGTTAGTTAACATCAATTAGATTGCGGTCTACCAAATCTGATCCCTAAAACCCACATCAGAAAGTATTCTAATCTACGAAAGTAAACTTTTGCTAATTGGAACGTCTACCTGATTTGGATATCATTGAATGGCCCTTTTATATCCTTTTTAGATGTAACGTTGGGCCTTTTATTTTAGAAAATTATTAAATAAAAACCAATCTCTCGTATCAAAATAGAAGTATGTGATAGTTAGTTTTTGCAACGTAATGTAACATAACTTTACACCGCTAACCTTGAAGTGAAATCTTTTAGATCACGGGTTAATACATTTTATTCCTAAATGTAAAATCTTAAGTATTACTGTCTACTTAGTTTATTTTTATCCAAAAAATGTCTAACTAACGAATCTGTTTTTGCTGTCTTTATCGTGGGATCGAAAAAAGGAAAACAAATAAAAATGTTATAAAATTAGGAAAACGCTGTTAGTGGCAATTCATTAATGTTGCAAGAATACTTTCAATATTGCAGAATTCTAGTGGAATTCTGTTCTTTTTGTGATCTTTGCTGCTAATTTAATACCACCTAAATACATGTTTAGGAAACAAAATAAATATTAAATAACAATTAGTAAACTTTAAACTTGACATTTAGTGTAGCGATTAGATCTATGTATAATACCTAATGACTTATAATATTGACAGTTGAATAATCATCAACACAAAGCTCTTTTAACACAAATGTTAACACGATATGTAAATAAAAAATTAGCTGTATTGTGATACACACGCATAATACTTATACCACTATATAGGTATATGTTGGTAATGTTACAATTAGGGGAATTGATTTCTATTCTACCGTGCGTTAGTATATAGTGTACGAGATTGCCTGTCCTTGCCCTTGTTTACATTCTAATAAACTGCGCCTCATCCTTACGGTTAAAGGTCAAAAGCAATTAGGAAACATTAGAAAATTATACAAGAACCCTAAAAGCGATACTTGTAGATTACGGGTCTTTCCCCTTAGGATTTTCAATTTCCTTTTTATATCAACTGCAGATTTTATGAATACAAATCTGTTTACACAAAGAAAAACAACATAAAGTGGCGTCTTCCGTCCTAAGATTTTTGACCTATTGTGTCGTTTACAAAAGCTAAAATCAAATAAACCGTTTTATGCATCACGTTAGTAGGGCACATTTCTTTAGTAGTGTAAATTTCTATTCAGCTCACTCGAAAGCTCTATATTCGGTACATCGTAAGCTGCCCGGAAAGATAAGTAGTAGCGCTACAGAATTTCTATGCAGTTCTTGCAAGTGCAGTAATATGTACGAAGTTGGGGCAATCTAGAATTCCGTCCCGGAAATCCACAAACCATGTGAAAATTAGATTTCCTTACACAGTCGTAAAATTTAATATAAAGCTGCATCATTGGGTGTTTTTATTATCTTTTATGTTTTTCTTTTCAAGTTAATAATAAATGTTTCAGTACAACAGGAATTCAGATCTTGCTATAATTTATAAATAGGTATACCTATGATGAGCTTGCTCACCTAGGTTACTCAAAAGTACCTTTGGTTTTATATTTGCATATGAGGGAGCATGTGTAAAGATTAGTTTATGAAATGTTTTTACTGTGGAGGTAAAATATACATTTCGTAAAGTAGATATTTATGTGGGATATAGCAAAGTATATTTATCTAACTTACATAAAAGAAACACCAATTAAAAAAGTACATCATAACCACAAGTTTATACATTTACTTATTTTTATTTATAATGTTTTAAGGTTTTTAATAAAACGAAATATTTTTTTAATGTAATGTAAACCTAGTTCTAAAAATAATTGCTTACAACGCAGCGAACTGTTTAAAATGAATATTCATTTTTAAACTTCAAGTATTTTTATTTTTGCAACTATAACTATTGTAAAGATATCAACTTATGTATACCATAAACCGATGACTACCAGCAGTTACGTAAAATTTCACATTAGTTAAGATGGGGGAATATTGCAATACAGTAATCTTTTTGAGGTAATTCAGCATTTTAGTAGTATCCATATTAAGCACAGATTGTCTTACACAAATGAGTTTTCTGTTTATTGTCTGTAGCAAATATTTTGACGGTCAACTTTTTTTTTCAATTAACCGACTTCTTATCTCCTTGTCTTGCTACGTATCCATTAATCTTTAACTTTCTGTTTCTTTCTATGATAAAATTGATTTCAATGGAGAATGTCCAAAAAATAGAGATATTTGAAAAAGAGGCCACTTTTTATTACTTTCAGCTTAATTCCAATGTCACTCTGTGACGGATAAAATTTCGAAACTCATGTTAGAGTAGTATACAAGTGGATCGAGATGAACAACGTCTTGAAAAAACTGCAGAGCCATTGATCTCTACAGTGTCACCTTCAGGGAAAAAGATACTTGAGTAATGTCGAATTGGAATTGAACGGAAGGCCCTTTTTGGTCTTTGCATTAGTAAGAAAGATTGGATGTTACTTTTATCAGTCATACCGGGTCTGCAACTTACCAACAATTATGGCTCGGACAAATAGATGACTTTTGGAATCTTTCAAATTTTGCCAAAAATTAGAATTTTTAAAAATCAAAGTTTTGCCTTTTATTCATTCTTTCTTAACTTATTTCCAAAGCTTTTCATGTCGTTCCTTGCCCTGCTGCAAATATTTACCTTTATTTATCACCAGACGTGGTTTTAAGCAACTCCTTGGTTTCTAGTCTATATAAGTATAACGTCAAATAATTTAAGCCACCCATCCGAATTGGTGACAAGATAAGTAAGTAGGTTTGCAAGTGCATGGCATATCCAAATAATAAAAGATTTGACTTCGTGTATCTTTCAAAGAGGAACACACAGAAAAAGAATGTGAAGGCGCGAATACTTAGTTACATAATACCCTATATTGTAACCGCCAAAATGTTATCATCAAATGGGAAAAATTCTTATTTTTGATGTTTTCGAAAAATCTTTCATGCGTATCCTAAAACCAACTATAAACTGCTTTGGTCTGATTAAATTTGAAGATTGTCAATATTTTTTAAAGTATTAATGTTTTTGACTACATTCAAAATTCAAAGATATTTACGATTTCCAATTTTGATCGTTTCAAAAGATGCCATTTTCTGCCAAACAAAAAATTTACTTGATAGATCAAAGTAGCTTGTATTTGGTTTTCGGTCATGCGCAAATTATTGGCCTAAACACGTTTTCAAAAAATCAAAAATAAAAGTTTCCCATTTGGTGAGGACTTTTTGGCGGCCACTGTATATATTACTTTGCGACACGGTACTTAATGCTTCTTACTCAGCTTGTCTAAATACTTATTTTTTTAATAAAACAACTGTTGCATAGTGTATTTTTCTGTTTAGATAAGTTGTTTTATTTCTCAAGTCTCTTGACGTAGGTTTGAATCTGTTGTAGTTTGTTGTAGCGCTTTCTTATTTTTACAACGTCAAGCACTTTATAATATAGTAGTATAATTATAAGGTTAATAAATATTCCTGCAATAGTTCCTGGCGTATCTCCACTTTACTAGTCATACGTTGTCGATTTTGGTTCTTATGCTGTAATTATTAATACTAGTTTGTTTCTTCACTTTAACTTTGTTCAAATATTTAAATTAAGCAAAGCACTGTAACTTTCATGCTTTCCTACGTATCCTATTATCTTGAAGCTACTACATTTTAATCGCAGAACCGAGCACAAAGCAAAAACTTAATCAATTCAACAGGATATGCTTTTTACCTCTTAAAAATTAGTTGACTGGTTTTTTATTCATTCTATAAAATAAAGTTACTCAATATATTCACTGTAGAAAGCTGACTATTTTATGTAAAGAAAGTTTTTGTTTTCTTTTTTCAGGTACTCAGCAAGCCTTTACGAATATTTTCTATTAGATCTTAATTATTCATATTATTATCATTTTTATTGTTAAAATATACTAATATTAAAAGTTGTTTTGAAAGTGGATCAGAAAATTAGTAAAAGTAGTTAAAAATCAGTTTGTATTTTATTTTAATGGAAATTGTTGAGTTTCAGGAGATTGCTCCATTTATAATACTGTTTTTATTGGGTCAAAACTGCACAACAAAACTAAAACCCAAAAATTAATCAATCCTAGTACCACAAACTTTTAAACGTTTTGTTTTGCTGTTAATAATTTAAATAGCCCTTTGTATAAATTGTACTGTACTCTAATATATTATTCGAAGAACTGTAACTAACTAAAATAAGTACGTATTGTTTATACAAAAAATACTCTCATAATAATTCTATGGAGGTACATTCTCTGAAAACTTTAGCTTCTATTCAGGATAACTACTTATCTGTTACTACAAACCGTTTTGAAAGCCAACAGACGACTTTTATTGCTAGCAGAAAATTACAGCATCACATAGATGAAAGGATGTCTAGACGTTTTGTTTCTTTATGTACTATAGTTTCACAAATATGAGGAATAATAAAGCAAATTGAGAACAGACACAATTTTCTAATAGTAATCATCCTTAAGTAGCATCTCTTAAATTATTCTTACAAGGCTGCTTTAAATATTTTATCATTCATAGCTGCATTTTACTTGATGATGTGACCTAAATATTCTATTCATTATAACTACCTAGTTTATGTTTAAATTGCATTTCGCCAAACATGAAATTTTCAGTTCATTTCATGTTACTCAGGAAGTCTTCTCGATGTAAGCTTTCTGTTCTATCTGTTCGTGTTTAGTGATTTTTTAATTTAGGAGTCGAATGCTAAAATATAATGAGTATCTAAATTATTCTTCAGATTAAGTTACTTACCATTTTTAAATTTTACTCGAGGGTAACGTTAAGTCTAATTTATTGCATAGAATGTAGCGTTAACGGAATATTAATGAATAGATTTTGGCTGTAGTTTATTAATTGTGTATCGCAGGCGATATCTGCTGTTGTATAATAATTTACAGATCGGTGACTTTTAAAATTAACGGAGTAGGTTCTACAGAAATGTGCGTAAATAAATTTTATGCAGGCTTTAATACTGAAATTCTCGAATATAATTAACTGTAATTGAGTAATTACAAATGCATTTATTACCGGAAACTCAGGGTAATAATGAGTAAATCTGCTGTGTGTACATGACTGCGAAATATCAGGAAATTACAAGCATCTCTGTTTTCCCCTGGCATTTTAGAGAGAGTTAACATGTTACAGCGTTAACATTTGCATAACAAAATTGAAATAGGAAGTCGTTTAAGATCGAAGTGATGAATGTGTGTATAAAGACTGAAGTTTGACAAATCGTGAAGCGTCAAATGTTTCGTTAAAGAAGTACACGCCTTTGTTCTGTAGTTAATTTGAGAATTTAACGGAAATAGTAGAAGCAGTATGTCGATCTAAAATAAACCTAATCAACACGTCAGTTTCGAACAAAGTTTCCATGCTGCCTGGATTTGTTTATATTGCTTATGTTTTTGTTTAGGATTTCAGGGATTTTAGTATACGGAAGCGAGGGTGTTCAGTAATGGAAGGTTGTTATTTAGTTATTTACGTTCCGGGAATATCTTAGAAAGTATAAATTTATCAGTCAGGTGGTTATGCACACCACGCATATTAGAATTATATTTAATTCTCTAATATACTTACATTTACGTAACCTTTCTTTTAAGCCAATGTTTTAATTGGATATTCAAGACAAAACAGTATTTAAAAAGGTTACTTTTATTACTTCGTTTCAAACTGTTTATCAAATAAAGTTAAATAGAGTAAGTTGGATTCAGAACAGAAATGTAGGACGTTTGAATGCATCCTACAGCGTTGTTTGCAATCAGTTAAATGCATTAAATGGCGTGTTAATTCGTAATATGTACTATTACTAAAACCATGAACGATATGCGTCAACTTGTAACAGTATTGGTATCTGAATGAATTGTTTTGTCATAGCTATTTCGTGATATCAACTTGCCAAACCTTCATCAGAAAGTCCGATAGAAAACGATTAACTGAACTGTTACATACAGATGAGGAAATAATGGTTCTATTGTTTGTAAAATGTTAATGAACTACGTCCTCATCTATTTTTGGGGGTTTGTAACGTTACCTGACAATCTAACTTAATAAAACTCTAGAATTCTACGGTAGGTGATATCTTGCTACTTCATTCCTGAATACAAGGAGCAAACACCGACAGAAGTATCTAAGCGGTATCAAGAGGTGTGTTGCAGTTTCACTAAACGTTACTCCCAGTTTTACTTCCAGTGTTCCTATGGAGGCATTGAGTAACCGCCTTCTCAGAGTTCTTAACAAAGTACAGAATCGCCCTTGTCTGTACCATGTACTCTATTTGGTATTGGCTTCATAATGGCATACTAATGTGTGAATTGGGTTTTCTTTCTCTTTACTGTAGTGACAATTACAATCCTTGTCAGTAGCTTGATATTCTGCTTACTTATTCTGAGTAGGTTCTAGAAAGATTTTGAGTCCCCTCCCAATATTCTTAGACACTGACCGAATAGTGTTTTAATCTCGTGCTTATTGTTACCTTGTATGGTTCTGATCATATAAACAACTTTTTCCTAGCGCCACTGTTTTCGAGACTTTCTTGTTTTCTGCTATATCTGCGTATTCTGGTGCAAGAACTGGATTTACCCAAAGAATGTTAATACCCTTAGTGTGACCTGACTGTCAGTGACTATAAAGACTTTTCTACCGTTGCAGTTTGTTTTTAATAATTGCAGCTCCCAGATTAGTATTACATATATTTCTGCTCAAAATACTGTTATGTGTAGAGCAAGACTAACAGATGGTGTGTGCCTCCGTCCATCCTTTCCAAATATTCCAGTCTGTTTGCTGTGCCTTGGAGCCCTGTGTGTATGTAAAACACTAGTCTATTCAACTCCAAGGGACTTTGTACAAGTTTCTCATTGTTCTCTGACAGAATTAATTGTATATAACCATCGGGTATATCGTAAATCATCCAGGAGAAAACCTAGATCACGCCGAACGTTCTCTACAGGCCCAAATGATTGTTATAACACAACGAAAACAACATTTTTTTTTCAAAAATCATTTTTATTCATCAATATAATCTCCTTTTAGAGTGATACAATCTTTCCAACGCCTTTCCAACATTTCTATACCATGTTTATAGAAGGATTTATCCTTTGCTTCAAAATAGGCTTCAGTTTCGGCAATGACCTCCTCATTCGAGCCAAATTTTTTCCCTAGAGAATTTTTTTGAGATCAGCAAAGAGCCAGTAGTCGCTGGGGGCTAAATCTGGCGAATACGGGGGGTGGGGAAGCAAATCAAAGCCCAACTCGTAGATTTTTGCCATTGTTTTCATGGACTTGTGGCATGGTGCATTGTCTTACTGAAAAAGGATTTTTTTCTTCTTCATGTGCGGTCGTTTTGCTGCGATCTCCTCCTTCAAACGTACCAACAAGTCAATATAATAATCACTGTTGATCGATTTACCTTTTTCCAGGTAGTCAATGAAAATGACGCCATGTGTATCCCAAAAAACAGACGCCATGACTTTGCCAGCAGACTGCTGCGTTTTTGGACGCTTTGGGCGGCTTTCGCCAGCCATGCGCCACTCAGATGATTGCCGATTCGACTCTGGAGTGAAATGATGTATCCATGTTTCATCCATGGTCACGTATCGACGCAGGAAATCCTTTTTATTGCGAGTAAATAGCGATAAACAGCTCTCTGAATCGTCGATTCCTTGCTGTTTTTGTTCCATTGAAAGCAATCGCGGCACCCACTTGGAAAAAACCTTTTTCATGCTCAATTTTTCATGAAGGATTGTAAATACGCTTCCAGATGATATCTGTGTCATTTCTGCAATCTCACGGAACTTTACTTTGCGGTTTTTAATTACGATTTTGAATACTTCACTCACATTTTCCGGTGTAACGGCTTCCAATGGCCTACCCGAACGTTCCGCATCGTTTGTGTCCGTACGACCACGTTTAAACTCAGCATACCAACGACAAATCGTTGATTTGGATGGAGAGGAGTCCGGGTAACGTTTCTCAAGCCATTGCTGGGCTTCTACGGTGTTTTTACCCATTAAAAAACAATGTTTTATCAACACGCGAAACTCGCTTTGTTCCATTTTTCAAACAAATTACAAAGTGACTTTACTCTAACCTCGATAACTCTGCTGTTTGTGGTCCAATCGACGTGAAATTTTTACACGTTTCATGTGAAGGTTCGCACTCTAGGGAAACGTGGCTAGTTTGGTACTACTAGCACCATCTCTGGGTTAGTCTCGGGACTTATTGAACGATGTGTTAGCTTTGTTTGTTAGATTTTCAGTAGCACTGCTAGGTAATTGATAGACAAATAGATACAAAGTTCTGATCTCAATCGGATTCGTTTTCTGTTTCTGTTTCTAGCTAGAAACTAGTTAGTAGTTGCGTCTTTTCAAGGCTTTGCAACAGCACATTTTTGCATGGACATATTTATAAATTAACATTAATTCTTTCAACCATACATGTAGACTTCCTGAAAAAAAATCAACATGATTTATCTGAGTTAATCAATTGCTAATGATGAAGTACCAAATCGATGTAAATGACCATATTAAACAGTTGAATATTTAAATGAATTTAATATCATAAAATCAATACCATTCATTCATTAGGAGGAATTAAAGCCTTGACATACATAATTAAAAGTGTCACAGAATTAAGAGATCTAAAAATAATATTCAGTGGTTCTGAGATTTACACAACCCTCTAAGAAGATAAATCAATACATCTTTTGATCATAGATATTCAAATTGCATATTGAAAAATTAGATGAAGTAACAAAACCATGTATAGTAACAATTGAAAAGATGTGATGATAATCAATATCCGTAAAACGTACTTTTCAACGTTAGGACAATTTTCCTTCTTCTTATAATTATAGACTCTAACCGAAAAATAAAGTGGTTGCTCTCCAGGATATATGATATCTATCTATTAAACACATGTAAAGCGACTGTAATATAAATTATTTTTAAATTTTTGTATTTTTTAGTTATTTATCATGTACAATATATCCTCTTAACGTCAGCGCCAATAGCCAAGTTTTCGAAGCGCTTTGAAGAAACCTTAGACAAGCAGACAGCTCTTTATAGGTATATCTTTATTTATATAGGAATCGTTTTATTTACAAACATTCACGTTACACTGTTTAGAGTGTTCGTTCAATTCGTTTAAGAAGATTTTTTTAATAAAGTACTTAACTCATTTCACCTAACAGAGTTAGATATTAAAAAATAGCATATGAAAGATTCTTACATTAAAAGTCTAGTTTTTTCTAAAGAAACCTCTACAAAAAATAAAATTTGATCAAGCCCAACTTAACTCTTTTAAATAAAAGCTGCAAGGTAAAAATGTGTCTATTGGATCGATAAGGTTATTGAAAGACAAATAAATATAAATCAGATTTAGAGCTTACTGCCATCACTTCAAAGTAATGTAATAAGCAATAGCGTGTTTGTTCTATCAATCTTACGTATTTTTTCTGTGCTGTGAAATAAAATTAGTTTAGAAAGCACCGTCAAAGAAAATCAAAGGATTAAAAAGGCACACGTTAGTAGTTTTATATTCAATAACGTAATATTAATACTCATTTTTCTTGTACGTTTGTATAACAACTAAGCTTATAAACTTAATGAAAGCTTAAAAGAAAAAGAATAAAACACACTTTACTAAAGATTTAGTACCACGAAAAACGCAGAATCTGTTGCAGTTGTATTGAAAACTAATTGGATGTAAGTGAATGCTGTATTTGCTCTGCATAATACTTTTTTAACAAATTTTCTTAAATAAAATAATTTTTCTTACTCAGGACTCTTTTGAAGTTTTGTTTTATTTACTTTATATTGTTTATTTAGGTAAGTGGAACTTCAAAGATTTGCGCTGAACTTACTTTGGAAGCTGGGGGTACTTTACAAAGATCCTCAAAGTATGTTAAGATCTACCCTCAGCACTCACACTAAACAAACTGAACAGACCTAATTTCAGGTACTGTTTTTAAGTTAAGAGAAATTTTATCCAGATTTATAACCACTTAAAAGTGATTCCTCTGCAAAAGAAACTTATAAGAAATTTGTATAATACGATAGACTATTAATTAATTTTCACCATTGCGTTTTACTAAATATTCTTAATACAGATAGATAGTTACTTCTAAATTTATCCTGGATAAATCAAAGGAGGTAAACCAAAATTATCGTAATTTCTTCGATGTTCCTATAAAAGCTATAGGCAATAAACTCGGAGAACTGACATTTAAGTGCAGACATTTACATTGACTTGGAAATCTGTGATAGGCGTTTCAGTCAACATCAGAATTCTTGAAGGGTAGTACGAATGTAATAGAAATACCAGAAGTGTCATTAGAGAAAATAAGTTATTTATTGCAGTGATTTTTTTTCTTTTTTATATGAAAGACTACAATTGCTTTTAACGATTTAACATCCAGTACAGAATAATTGTTCCAGTAGATTTTTTGCATGGAATTGAAAAATCAATCCACTAGTAAATTTGGTTTCTGCAACGCCAGCGTAAAAATTTTCTGCTATATCTGCTCGTAAATCACTTATCCCGGTTTTAACTGGGAGTTTTTTGATTTAGTTGTTCGACAAATACTATGTTGGCAGCATCTTGGTGTTGTTTACGCGATAAAATAATCTCGGACGATTTATATTTTTATTAACAGTAGAAATATTGTGTTTTAAAAATAGAACTATTTAAAAGAATTGATATTTAGTCACGCACAAATATAGAAAGGGAGGCATAAAATAATGTAGTAACTGGAATTGTCAGTTATTAGAAGAATCGATCCTAAATTACGATTAGATAATTTTAATGTCGAAATGAATAAAATATGACATCTGAATGTTTGTTCTCCAACAGAACACGAAAGGTTTGTTAGCGGATTGGCTAGATGCTTATGAAGAGCCTTTTAAACAAACATACAAAATCATAAAATAATAAACATTTCATCATTAGAGATATATAAATTAGTATCGGTTAAATTAAATGTTCTGACTACTTAAAATTTAACTACCATTAACAGGATTACAATCCATCAATAACTAGTTTAAGCTTATGAATACTAATTGAATGATTCTGCACGCACAACAACACAAATTTACTAAATTTCAAATGATGACATTTCAAATAATAAATTCTAGCATAAATATTGCAGAACCTGATAGAAAAGGTCGATTTTTCCATTCGAATTTATCTCTGAGAAAATGTCGTTCTTTTGTGCTCAAATACAATTCTTCAAAAGGTGAGTTTCAGAATTGTACGCGTTTTACAAATTCCAGGGCAATCAGAGAATAATCAGGCTGTTTGAAATGCTGGTAGTAAAAATAAATAAGTTGAATGTTGGTATATTTAAAATAGTTCGCGTCTGACTACTAGAATTAAATAATATGTAACTTCGTGTATATGCCTAGTAGGGTTCTGTACTTGCTGGTTGTTTATTATGTAATTTAATAGGGGCTGCCAAATAATTAGTTTAATACAATATATTAGAAGATAAAAAAAGAATTAATCTCTACTTATTTTGTTAAAGGTGGTATCCAAATAAATCAGCATTGATTGTAATTATTACAAGCAATTTTGTACTTTAAGATCTCAACGACTAAAACTTGCCAAACATTCAGTTAGAGACAGCTATCGTTTTGTTTAGGAATCGGATGATCCGACTACTAACTTTTAAATAATTTCAGAGTGAGTGATGTAAAGCTTTGCAAGCTTGCCACTAATCTGTTAGGTCGAGAAAAATTTTTCCAAAGGAGGAAAAATAGAGAAAACAGGTTAGAAGAGATGGAGAATATTTCACATACACAAAGTGTCATTTGTACTATACTCGCAAATTTTTGATCACGTGTTTATTGCCCACATTTTGGAATCCTCCTTATCATAACCAAGCGAGATGAATTTCTAGTATGCGTTTAAAAAAACAAAGGTTTAAGTTTTGATGTTATCCAGATTCCAAGTTCTTATCAAGTCAAGTGAATATCTTTATTATTATTTATTATTACTACTATTACTACTACTTTATCTTAACGGGTATCCACTAACAACTTTCATTTGAAAATGTGCTCCGTGATCAAGAAAGTTTAAGAAACGCTGCTCAAGAACTTACTTAGCACATAGGTATGAAACTGTTATATTAACAAATTCTTTCTTTGTCTGTCAACACGAGCATTCAAGATAAAAGAATTCAGTTGTCAAAGAAGTTGGAAATGAAGACATAACACTCTACAAGTTACTTCTACTGCATTCGACTATACAATTGCAAGTAGGTTTGAGCAATTTTGCACTTTTATTACTGTAGTCTGTTTAGGAGATTTAGACAAGAAGTATCCTAGACGCACACGGTTATAATAAATCGTTTTTATAACTCGTACAAGTTCTTGTTTGATTTCAAGAAATAACTCACGGGACTTACACAGGCTCTGAAAATGTTCCTGCAGGTTCTAGGAGCAAAGGTATAGTACGAAGGTTATACATGGTTGTACCTCCAGAAGAAACAACTTTTAGATCTCTTTTAATGACCAGCAAACGTATTTATCCTGTATACTCCGTATAGAAGTTTTCTACAGTATAACCTTTTCTTCAAGGCGACAACATAATCACTATTTTCTTTGGCATTTACGTAATGTACGACTACAGCTTTTTCGGTATTTTTGTGATAATGATTCTAATTGGTTTGCATTCCTACAATGTAATCTTTTATTATAAGTAAGAACAATTGCAGAAGGTAGTTAATTATTTAATTATTATTATAGTTAATTTTTAACATTGGGCACAATTGGGTAAAACTTACACTATTTAATTCTATTGTAAAGAGAAGCATATAGAGAAGGTGTTTTAGATACGCCCTGTATGTGCAATGTGAAGTAGTTCACAGATAGAAATATTTGCTAAGATTAAAACTTAACAAGCTTCTTTCATTAAAATCAAATCATTACTTTACCATAAGATTGTCCATCATGCTTATTGTTATTACCTTTTACAAAAAACTATTTTTGAGCTTGATATCCAGTAAGACAATCAAATTGACTTGATATCTTAAGATCATGCTCTCATGTATTGTACTTTATGTATTTAGTGCTATTTCAGACACCAGGTGGAGATACGAAATGTTTTAAATTTTACCGTAGTTTAGGCATAGCTGAAAACTGTTTGTTTTTTTGTCTAGTTTATCATGTGCGAAAAATTCATTCTGTAGACAAAACAGTTCTAACAGGATGCATAGCAGCGAAGGCTGTCGTTTTTTTACAGAAGACATAAGATTTTCATCATGAATCGTCTGAAACTAGGGTGAAGAACAAAAGTTGAAGTTGGTCTACAATAAAGTTTTTATCTCTTGATGTTTTTCTTTTATTCATGAATCTATAGTTCTGTTCTACTAACATTCTTGGAAATAAATCGATAATAATTATTAATTCGAAATGTATACTTGGGTATACTTCAGTTAAATAAAACATCTCGATAAAGCATTCATTTACATTATAAATCTAATTTTTTCAATAAAACCGTATCACATAATCTACGACCATACTCAATTTCACATTATCTCTCTTATAATGTTGTATAACTGTTTAGAACCCGCGATCACATAGATAAAATCAGTTTGCGGCAAACTAAATACTTGACGCAATTAAGTTGTTTTGTAAATTAAGTTAGAAAACTAATCTATTTAGGCCCAAAAGGCTATTAATATTCTATCACATGCAAGTAATGCTAATCTTGGAAATTAACAATTTAGCGTTATAAGCGAAAAGAAACTTTTTATGCCCATATGCTGCAAAAACGCTTATTTTTATCAGAAGCTTTTTCTTTGTTTTATTTTATTTAGTAGGTAAGAAAGAATTTGTGTTATTGCTTACTTACTTATCCTGTGATTAGATAATAGATTGTTATCTCTGTAACTAAATTTTCAAAAATTGTTTTCTATACTACGAATACAAGTACTGTAAGAATGAAGATCAATTTGATGTTATAGTCTCATAGTTATACAATGCAGACGTCCTGGTGACATACAAAATAAATTTAATGTCTGTTGAATGAATTGTTCTACAAAACATCAATTATTTACTAACTTATTTATTTAGTTATTTACTAATAAGTTTATAGTCTTTCTTATCAGTTGTTTACAAAGTCAATCCTAAAATTAGGTTTATATATACGATTAAAAATTCGCGTTCTTCCTGTTACTTAAGAAACAGCATAAGAGCAATAAATTTATTTCTTTAAGGACATTCTAGTGTAAAGATATTTTGCAATTTCACGCATTTTAGATTTATTTGTTTCTGCGGTTTTAAATATTATTTTAAGTATCCTTCTGGTAAAATGTACTATACAGTGTGTCCACATCTCGATGCTCACTATTGGGATCTCGAAAATTGTAAGAGATACAAAGTCGGTTAAATTAGAAAAGATTTGGCTATTTTGGAGATCAGTTTACTTATGCTGTAGTTTTTTCAAAAAAAGTTTACGGCTTACTAGATATTTTCTAAAAACGAAATTATCTTATTCTTTTAAAAATAAAATGTTCATTAATATAAACGAAATTGTAGCTAAATTCTTTTTTGATCGCTCCCCATATTATTTTGAAAAACTTTCGAACGTTTCCGATTCGAAAGCTAGTCTTTTGGTAGTTTTTTATTCTGCTAAATTACCGCAATGTCACTAATTTAGTTTCTAACCGTAACAACCTTCTCCACTAAATTTCTGTTGTTAGCTGAAAAGAAGTTTTCGAGCTTCTGCAATGACTAATTACAAAGCTGTTTTAAGTAGAAGTCTTTTGAATTTTGAAAATGCAAGGGTTCTTATATTTCCCAAATAAGGAGTAACAGTAGCCAAATATGCGCAAACGACGAGAAACCACCAAAACTACTTAATGTTAAGTATTTATAAACAGCTTTTGTAAATACGATTGAAAGATTTGTAATACTAAAATTGCAAAACTTTATGGGTGAGAAACATTGCAATACAACTTTTATGTACTGAATCTTAGGTTTTATGTTACGACAAATTAAATAAAGCACATTTGAAGGAAAACTTAAATTTTGTATTTTGCTATAGAAATGAAATAGTTACTTGTTTACTGCATTTATTCAAACAGAAGTCACTTGTTTTTTCGCCTACAAATTTGACAAAGCGTATTCAATAATAGCGTAAATCACATCCAATAACTCCATGCTGCTAATGTTTTATTTCAACAGAACGGAACTCCCTTTTGTGATTATTCTCCCGTTTAAGCAGCATCAACAAGGGAGTTTAACAGACGCTGAAATTCTTAAGCATAAACAACTTTCTACTATCAATGCTTTTGTTAAAAGCCATTAAGAACTGTTCTTATGGAACAAGTTCTTTTGCAATTTTAATTATTCACATCTCTAGAAATAAATAGGCCAATTCTACGTAGTAGTGCACGAATGAATTTGAAATTCAGAATATGTTGATAAATAAATTTATGTATATTATGATTTATTAAATCATGCAAGCTTCGTATGTTTATATTAATTATTGCTCATGAATTTAGAGAATCCTTTCATGCATACTAAAACAAAAATATATAATTTGAAAAAGAAAAATAAGAAAAACTATGAAAATAAATTGACTCCTAATTTGAAGAATAAGTCGAGATCTTTGTTGTAAACAGTGAATTAATTAAATCTTGCTTCAATTCTAAAAGTTATTTTATCCAAAAAAAACATATATACCTCTTGAATATAGTAATATTCCAATCACTTTTGAAAATGGCTACATTGCTGAAAGTTACAAGTTTTCAGTTAACAACATTTTAATTAATTAAAAACTGAAGTTTTGAAACTTTGCTTCTCAGTGAGAGAAATTCAACAAGCTTTTGGCATGTTTGTGTTTAATTATTATAATTAGAAGTCAAGGATTTATTTGATATTAATAGCGTGGCATCGTTTTACCCTAATTGTCATTTTAATAAGTGCCTATGATAACTTTGGTTTCCTACGGGGAGAAAACAGTTATTTAAACGCCACTACATTTTACGAATAATATTCTACGAAAAGCCTGAAAATAAAAATAGGAAATATTCATAAAGGTTATAAACTCGAAATTTTTTGTGTTATGTACCTCATTAATTATAGAGGTATCACGGAAAACAAATCATTTGATCATAAATTATTTTCATTATAATTCTATTAAAGTAAAAGAGAAGAATAAATTGGAACATGAACCGTTAATAGCCAATATTTTATTTATGGAATAGTTTTATCAAAGATGTCAGTCAATCAATGAAATATTTACTACCCAATAATTGTGCAGGTATAGAAATTAAAGTTTGAATGAAATAAATGCTACATAGTATTTTTTTGCACGACCATCTCTAAAGTCGCAGTCGCAGTTAGTGTCAAAAGTTATTGTCAAATTATTGTCTTATTGAACTTTGCAATAAATTTGACGTATCGATGTTACAATGCAGAATCGATGGCCAAATACGCACATGTTAATCAACTTAATCTTTTCTATTTTCTTTGAAATGGTGTCGTGAAAAAAAATATTGTATAGAACTTGCATGTAAAGTGTCTTTTTTGAACTCACAGAGTTTCTACTTGTTCAAAAAACTTCAGTTTATCCTCCTGTTATTATAAATAATTATTCTAGTAAATGTTTTTAATTATGCAATTTTGATCTTTTTTTTTATTTAGATGGAGTGAAGAAGCTCATGTTGTAATCGTAATAAAAAAAAACATACATCTGTGTACCAACAGGTAGTGTAATTACTGAATCTTTAGTATTATACTGTGCTTTGACATCCGTGGCTCGAAAATAATCCCGTTTTCTCTGCCTACAAAAATGTATAGACATAAATATTTGTTCCATCACCATTATAACTTGAAGTTAGCTCCTTTTTCACTCGACTGTAAATGAGAATATTATTGTAAATTTATAATTATCAAGTATACTAAGAAAATATAATCGTTTTATTCTTACATACTTTTACGTATATAAAATAAATAAACTCTTGGCATACAGTAATATGGCAATTAATTAAATTAGGCAGTTTTTGCAAGCCATTTTTTATAGTACGATAGCGTTATTTCTATGGTAACTTCTAATCTGAGGTTTGGTGATTTCCTTGCGATCATTTAACGTACCTTATGAAAAAACTCTCCATTAATAGCGAGAATAATTATTAGTTTGTGTCAGTTGTACCAACATAATTTGTTTAGTTTAGTCCGAGTAAATATAAAACATGTCATCATTATACCAACAATTACATTTTACATTTAAAAAAATTGTTAATTTTCCCTAATAAGTTTAATAGATATAATTTACTGTATTTATTTTTAATTAAGTAGGTACTTGAAAACATTTACTTTTTGTATTTAAATATCACTTGTGGGTGGGGAATTCTAAATTGTGCAATGAATGAGAACCTCACTACATCTAAATGACTGGAAAAATCAAATTTTATGCTATCAACTGTTGCTGAAAGTTCTAAGAGTTACAGTGCATGCAGTTGTTATCTGTCAATAACACACCGACGTTCTAGAAAATGTTTGGCTTCGGCGTCAGTAAAACGTCTGTAATTATATGAAACTTAAATACAACACTGAAACAAGAAAAAATAAGCTTTGTTTTGAGCCGAAAGTCGACTAGTCACTACATCAAAAAGCTACCAACTTTATGCTATATCTCTGATGTAAAACAGTTGACAATCGTTTGGGGATAATTATCATATTCTACGTATAAAACCCTACAAGTTACTTCTTTACGATTTTTTTGTACTTTTAGCGATTTTCAAAATAAACTGATTTTAAGACTTCGAAAGAAATCAGCTTTTTCTTAAAATCTGGTAGGCTATGAGAAATCGGTCCTGTTTGGCAACTGTTTCGATATTTGTTTGCCCATTTAACCAACCTTGCATCTCTTATTACGGTTCAAAAGATCCCAATGCAGGCCATCGCTCACCTAACACCTTGTATAGTTCAGGCTGGTGAGATGTAATAATATTCTATGTATAAAACGGCTTACACTATGTAGCTGAAAAACAGGGAATCGCCTTCCCCTTCATTGTTGAATTAAACAATCGGCATTGATAAGTAGTTCTACTAATAGAACCTTCTCCAAAGTCTAAATAAAGCTATAATATAAAAAACTTTCCCAGGTATAAATACTTCTCGCGTCGAAATTACTAGCTTGGATGTAAGGTTAGATTGTGTAGTTCTCTAGTGTTGTTACTATTAAAATGTAATGACAAATCTATTTTTACACTGCCGTACTGTTGATGCCAAAACTACCTCAAAGTTTGCCTCATACCAAGATTCATCTACCTAATAAATGCCATATTTCGAAACGCGTTGAGACATCGCACATAGTAGAAAATCTTAAGAAAACTAATGAGAATATTTGCTAATAAGTTATTATTAGCAATAATAATAATAATAATAACACACTCTTAAGTGTTGTTGTACGTTGATCAGACAATATAAATTCTGCAACCCTTTGAATGTTTTCATTAATGCGGCATCATGCATCATTATTAATATCTTCCCCGCCTTCCTGAAACCGCTGAATGCACTTATAGACAGCTATGTGTTGCTTGACAGAGTCACAATAAACGCAGTGTAACATCTCACAAATTTCAGAGCCAAGATAGATTAGAAATTTAACGTCAATTCATTGTTTCTGTAAAATATGCACTCAGTAAAAACCTTGCGCAATACGATAAACAAGTGATAGACTGGCGTCACTAGAAGTACACATAAAATAAATATATTACTGTATAGAAAATATAAGCTATTAATGTGGTTGATTTTTCTATACTATCTTTATTGCAATGCTTTAAGCTTTTTGGTTAGCTGAAAATGATCCATAAGGAATCGCTATGCTTTCTTCAAGTTTTTTTAGTTTTATTTCACAATTAAATAAGCTACTCTTGCTTTGATCTTTGACCATAGGTGAAAAACGGTTGAAAGATAAAAAGAGGATAGTAAGTACTACTAATTAACCCAGCCCATATGTATGAAGACTTAATTCTATTCGAAAGAAATGCTGAAAACCTCCACAGTGGCATGTTAGTATGTTAGATGTCTACAGCAAAACACTAATTTTGTAATCCAAAAAACCAATTCAGGAAAGTTAGTACGTTCCTAACAATTCAAAGCTTTCCAACACTTTTCCCAAAAAACGCTATCTTCCTTTATATTTTTAATGTAATGGCTAGACCAGTCGTTTGAAGTTCTAAAACTATTTATTGGATCTAAATAAAAACCTCAAAAGATCTCTTAACTGAAAACTGTCGTATTGTAAAACATTGTTACATTGTTGCCGCTTAGATGTAGTATATTTAATTTTAAAGATGATTTTATCTTTTTGATATTATTATTATTAAAGTGTTCAATATCGCAAAAGAAGAATGCCTTGAAGTCAAATTAGCACCGTCTATAGTTAGTGCTTAGAGAATGCCCAGACACGTAGATGCACCAAGCAACATCTTAGTCTTAGTAGTTAAAGCGCTATACTCGCGTTTGGAAGGTTCTATTCTGTCTATAACATATATCTACGTATTGCGCACCAAAAATTTTTTTATCTTTAGTATATTTAGTAATATCAAGTATGTTAAAAGGGTCTCGTGTTATTTAATATAATTTTAATAGCAAGTACTGCTTCAATTAATTACTAATGAGTGTCCATAAGGAACTCCAAATTTTCCAATGTAAAAGAGGTTTCAACGCATGTTTACAGTGATAATAACGTCAAACTTTTTGTAAAAAGTAGTGAACTAATTAAAGTCATGAATATTTAACACCGAATACATCACATAATAATTAAATCTCCCCTATGTGTTGACATAATAACGATGTCAATAAAATACTTGATTAATAGAAATTAAAACTTCAAAACCACTAGAAACCGTAATTTCAAGATATTTTTGTTTTTGTTAATTTTCTTCGCCCAACTTTTATAAAACGTTGTATATTGTGTTATAGTACAAGATAAGCAAGATAAAAACCAATCGATAACTATGTCATTGTCAAGTTAAAACAATATAAAGCTTGTTTTGTACTGTTGTAAAAAGAAGCACGCGGTGCCAAAAGGATAATAAAAAGGATCTTTCAGGGAAAATTTATGTGAGAACGCAAAATAGCCCTTACTATTTATATTTATTTTTAGAAATACAAGTTAAAATAATGCGTAGAATAATTTTTCTGACAGAAAATAATCCGCGGGCTAATTAAAAACACTCCAAATATTTGTTCTTATTTTCTTTGAAAATAAACAAACCAGCTCTAAAAAAATTATATGCTTTTGATGCTTCAACTTATTCAGGTTTGATATACAAGTTTCTACGGAGTAGACTTAACTTTAAACTGAAATAATAGAGTTGTATTTTTCTATTTTCTATAAATATAAATTATTATCAACTCGTCTTTCCCGTGATGCAAAAATATTGACATATAAAAGTTATTTTAACCTTGTGCAAATGCTACGCCCACACATTCTCTTTTACCAATAACCCTTAGGGATAATCGACCTAACGTACAAAAATTCTGAAGCCAATAAATTTCAAATAAAGCATTAAATTATGGTCTGAACTTTCTTTTCCTAAAAACTTATCTGATTTTACTATTTTAGAGTTAAATATATAGATAGCATGATTTATAGAACAAACCGAACAAAATGATCAAACATCCTTCTAACTCATACATATACGCCGACTTGCCGCGTTCTTTCCTAACGAAAAGTAACCGTTATGGAATTTACAGTTAAATTGTTAGATTTATATAGCGATAAAATTATAAAAAGAGTTGAAAAGCCAATGACGTGAATTGTAAAGGTTTAGGGGAGTTATTGAATTCAATGGAATACTGTTGTAAAGAAGACTCGTTGAAAGTTTGAAAAGAAGACTCAAGTAAAATAGATAATACAATACAACATATTCGTAAATAGAATAGAAGTAAAAGGGTATTAGATATTTTATAAAATATAAGTTCCCTTACTTATAATTAGTTTCTAGAAGCACAAAACCGATAAAATATAAAAGTTTGATATTGTAAGATTAAGCCTAACATCGCGCATTTTCAGTTATTACAAACATTATTTTGATGATGTATAAATCGAAATATTATAAAAATCTAAAGTCAGATAAAAAAACTTTAAGTTTAATTGACGTGTGTTTCGTAATTTGTTTCTAATATTCTTTCTCCTTTCCGTAAAAGGCAAAAAGAAATTCAGAATTTCAACTAAACAATAAAAATAAAAGGAATCATTAACGAAAATTAAAATGATGCCCAATGAAATTGAATTCCAAAAGCAATTAAGAAAAAATATGTCCATAAAAAGGTTATGGGTGAAGAAAACTCCATGTTCTACTCTTTTTTTATAACATTTCTGAGAAGTATGTAGCATGCATATTTTTTATGAAAATTTTAAAAGTTGCAAGATAGCAAAAGCCAAATTTAGTTTTATTAAATGAAAATGTTTAGTAAGTGTTAAAAAGCTAACGATATGTCATGCCATCTAGGAACCACTTCGATCTGATCAAAATTGAAATCTACCTTGTAATATCTTTGCCAGTCCAATTCTGAATTCAACTTGACATTTTCGTTAAAAAAATCTTAACGAGAAGTATTTTAGCTTGATCAACTGATTCAGAAAATAGAATAGAATAGAAGAATACTTTATCCTCAGAGGTACAACCATTATTTTAATAGTTAACATTGCCTTTATTGAATTTCTAATGTCTTTGAGAAGAGTTATTTCGTTACTCAGCTTAAGTATAGAAACGGTAAATCATTTATTAGAGTGCTCGAGTGTTGCTGCCCAACTCATTTAGTATTCTTTTCTTCATTATTTTACTAAAACAAAGATATGGTTTGTTTGGTACTATTTACATTATGTACTACAACAAAAGAGTTCTTATAGATTTAGAATGCATCATGGAATCAGAAGAGAAAAATTTAAAAAATGCCAACTATGCTAGAAATAGACTTTTTTCCTTCTCCTGCTCTTGTTGACCTTTACAGTCTTATCATAAATTGTACATATTATTGCTTCTTTTTGTTTTATGATAGCAAAAACGTTTATCCTAACTCAAACACGACACTGTACTGTCCAAAATAGCAAGCTAGTTTTAAACTGTAGTTTTCCTCCTCCATTCTCAATAAACAGGCTTTTACCAGTATCATTTTTCACATCCTGTATGGAGAATTCTATGGAAAAAGTCAAATGAATAGAAGATTACAGTACTCCATCGGATTCACATATGTCATGTGTTAGAAAGATAACAACAACAATAATAAAAGCCATTTTGGTTGATTTATGAGTACTATGCATGTCCTTGGATAACGTGCAAATAACTTTCGTTTATTACTAAAATCTTTAATGTTCTTCGATCGTAATAAATATTTCTGCAGTTCCTTCATCAACTCATAAAAATTACTTTGACGATCTTCATGATAAGGAAAAAACTCTCTACAGATATCCAAACGGCAAAAGCTACCCTGAGCCATGTCAAGGCTACAACTGTTAAAATTATTTTTTTTGCCAAATTGTAGTTGTTGCGCAACAATAGATGTTTTTTCTTTTAATGATTTCGCAAGTTGTTTACAGTTTTAGTGTAAGCTATAACTGTTATATACTAGATACTTCTCTATTTACCCAACCAAAATACTGCACTGTATTCCATGTCTGTAAAAGTTTTTACCTATTATTCATTTCGCAGTTAAGAAATTTTGCATTGGTCGATGACAAAAAACCTTAGCAAACTTCTTATATTAATTTTTCCTTTATTTCTAGTCTTACCTTCAATTTTTGTTTCAGTAATTCTCCTTCATCAAAGTTTTGTCTACCATCTAAGGACATTTACTAACGCCAATATTTTTATTCTATTTAATTTCTACCATATCACCAACTTTGTTCCTATGACTTTTTAGGTACGACCTTTTTGAAAGGCTTCGCTTCCATCATTGTTTTGTTTGAAACGTTCATCATACACTATAATCGGTTTCCTATTTTGTAATTAAATACTGATATATAGATACTTTTATCAAACGATCGACTAACTTTAATAAACTTGCAAACATTCTTATATGTCATACAATTACTCAAAGGTAAGAGATTATTATCATACCTTTTTATTTCAGGCTAAGGTAAGGTAATCAATGTTTTTAACGAACTTTTCTATAGATATTTAGAACAACATTCTATCTAATATTTGGAGATTCCAATCAACATACATTTAAGAGAGTTCACTTACCGTATTTATCAAAATGTAACTAATTGAAAATCGTTACAAAAAGGTCAACATATCATCCCGTGTCATGGCAAACGATTCAGAAATAATTCTGAGTTCACAGTTCCACAAAAGCAATAGCAAACAAGATTTTTCTTTCCAGGTGAAGCGAAGCGTGACAATTAAGCCTGTCAAATTCCCAAAGAAATTGTCTTTCCATTTGTTTTTTGCAGTAAAGTTAAGAATCAAACCACAATACTTCCAATTATTATTAAAGATTAGCTTCTGATAATATTTCTTTCTCATTTTTCAATTATATTTCAAACAAATTACATTTATGGCGTATTCTTTAGAATTTGTTTAATTAATTGCTTTGGCAATTGAAACCTTAACTTCAGATTTAACAAGCTCTTATTCGAAGTATTAAAAAATGCTAATTTTAAATAGTATTGCCAAGAGTAGGTTGTAAATTTGCAAGGTTGGTTTATAACAAAGTAAGTTTTTTAGGAAACTTAAAAAGAATTTGTCAGAAATTAGAATGTGCTCAAATTATCGGATTTTAAGTCTAGATAGAAATCAACATTTTTACATTAGGCTATCTTTAAGAACTTTTAGATTAAAGAAACTTTGTGTCGAGAAGTAAAACTGTAGACATCTTTTTAATTAATATTCAAAATTTAAATTTCCTAACCCCTAGAAAAATTCCCTTTATAATATTAATAATTTCCATTTTTGCATTTCTAATCGCTTAGGAAACTCTGAAAACCTTATAACCTAGGGATTGCAGCTTGTGTTCATTCGCAAAGAAAATTCGGAACAATTTAATATTTTTTGCGAATTTCGCGTTTAAATCATTTTTTATTTTGACCTCTAATTAAATTATGTATACAGTTACGCGTGACAGAATTTGAATAATATGAAATCGCTCTTGCGTAATCAATTAAATTCACAATTTTGTTTGTTTTTTTTAGCTCTAGCATTTTTGTATTCAACAACAAATCGGTTCCCACTCAATTATCTACGTATGGATTACGTGTTGGGTACTTTTTAAGTTTCCACGGATAATTTTTATTAAACCCTTTGGGGTATTTATTTATTTACTTATTAATCTCGTTAATTGCCTACCCATTCATTTTCTTTTCCAATTAAAAAACCTATGCAATGCTTTTATTCTCGGATGTTACCAGTTTTAATTCTATCGCGGATTTTTTCTCACCACAGAAACCGCGGCCTTGCTAAGGCCTTTTCCTATTGGGAAATCTAAAGTTTTTCGATTAGATTAAACAATTGACACAATCAAATTGTCGTATCGCTTTCAATTTATTTTTATTGAACCTGTATTGGTATTGCTCTTCTAACCACCTTTCTTGATTTTTGTTTTATTTTCCAACACCCATTTCATTTGACAAACTACCTTACCCGTAAACTCAGCGCTCCCATAAAATTATAGCTGGAAACTAGTTGACATTAAGCTACAGATTTTCCAATATATCTGAGAGCAAACAAGCAGAAGTAAATGTTAGCGTGCGTGTGGGTTTTTTTACAAATACTCTGCTTTTCCTCTGTGCCAATGAAAAATGAACACCATTTTTATGGTTCATAAATTTAATACAATGCTTGTATTTTTTGCGGGCGCATATAATATGAGACACTTTTCTGTGTTTAACAGTCACTTCTAAAATTTAATTTTGAACTTTTTTCTAGTCATTTACGAATACTTACTTTTCAAAATTTAACTAGTTTAAAACAGACACACACTATTAACAACTTTTTTAAAAGTTTGCGTCGGTGAATCACATTGTAAACTACTAAACTTTTTTTTTATTTCTCACGTACAACTCTTTCACGCACTGATCAAAAGCTCAGAAGAAAAGTCTTGATTGAAAAATTTAAAACGAATCTCGCGTTCGGTACTTTATGTCGCGATTTGCATATCGAGAGATAAGCCTCGTAAGGGGTGCCAACCCTAAACAGTGTAGGGGCGACCCGGACTGGGCTGTCTAACCACCAAAAGTTGTGATTTGCCCTCGTGATGCGCGGACGCAAGCGCCTGACGCATCGACCACCAGCACTGCTATATACAAATTTCTTTTGTCCTATATGGTACAAAAAGTCTAGAAATATATTAGACTAAAAGAAATTAATGCCCACGAGGTTCTTTCAGCTGAATAATTACCGGGTTTTTCACATTATACTTTTTGTCTGTCTGACTTTTATCGATGTTGAGGATAAAGGTATGATCTAAATTTTTAGATAAGTCTTTTAGTGCTGACATTTATTTCTAGAAAGAGTCATGTAATGTAATGATATTAAATTCCTGAACAAAAAGGAAGGAAATTAATTACCAACAGAGTTTATTCGTAAAAATTTATATATCATGTTGCAGCTTCGATAATTTATGAAGTAAATAAGATAATTAGTGAACAAAACTTTTAATACATGCAGCTTTTTTAGTTCTATCATATTTCACTTACCGCATAAAGAAATATTAGTTTAATGAAGAAATTTTAATCAGAACGTTTACTTACTTGAACTTGCAGATTTCTTGTACGAATATCTTGAAAATGTATTCACAAATTCATAGGTTATTTGAGCAATAATTACAAATCTCGTAACAATTACCTAACTATAAAAAATTGAAAGAAGTTTATGTTACGTACATATTATGTACAGAACTGTTTCAAAATAACAGTGTTCTACAACTATAGATTTTCATAAAGCTCAGCAAAACACTAAAACTGGATTACTCTTGTAGCTGTGAATCTCAGAACAGTGTCATTACATGTTTAGCTTTCTAACTTTAAATAAATCCTACAAGCATTAAAAATTTGTAAATTAGAGCAAACATCAATGGCCACAAGTTACAATGATTAACTGTAAGATGTATCCTAGAAGCTCAAATGCGGTTTTTTAAGTTCTTGTCATGCCAACAAATTCTTAGCTTCTCTTCTCTTCTTTTCAGATCTGAGGACTTGTACCACTTTCTGACTGTATCTGACGCCTACTACGCATTCGCAGATGATCAGAGATTATATTTGTAGAAAGTAATTAGGACTGGTGATTGACAAAAGATTTTGTTCACAGAGATCATAGAGAGCTAAGAATGTTGAAAATGATTTATGTTCAGCTTCCACGTCTTCACAAAGAGCAGCAAAATCCTTGATTTTAGAGGTCTGGTTTTTATATAATTAATTATATTAATAACTACTGCCAAAACAATATTTAACCCAGAACTTAGCGATTTTGATGCTAAGCTTTCCGATGAATCATGCAGCATGTCCAGACTACTCCTGGAAATTCCTTTTTCACAAGGGTTTGTAAACTATTACATCTACCAGACATGGCTTGAGCTCCATTGGTACAAACTCCAACACAATCTTTCCACTGCAAATTTACGCTGACAATAGCATCATTTGTAATACCAGTTGCTCTCTCTTTTATAGGTTTGCAAAATAGCAACTTCAACTATTGTAGCACCCTGACAGAATCTAATATAGCAAATCAAATGGGAATCATTACTGCTGTCTGTTGCTTTATTAAGTTGTATGGCAAATAATTTTCCAACTAATTCAGATTCAAGCTGTTGATGAACAGATATATCTTCTTAAGTTGTTCAGCAATGTCTATAGCAGCTGGTAGAATAAATAGCTCTGAAGTCGAATGTGGATTTTTACATTTGGCTGTTTTATAAGCCACTTTGTACGATCCCAATAAAGCCCTTTCATTTGCTGTGAGAACTTTTTTGAAAGATCTGAGTTTCTCTGCAAACCATTCACGGGGCTTACCAATACGTTCTTTGTGCAGGGTTTCTAAATGCATCTTCAATTCATTCAATTTAATGCTATCTGCAGCTAAAATTTTAAAACAAATAATACATTGAGGTTTTTCTTCACCACTTACTTCAGTGATTGTAAAACCGACGTTTCAGTACGCTTCGTTATATTTTCGCGATTTTGATTTTATAATAGGATTAGCACTGGCACTGGGCGTTGTTGATAAAGGAGAAACTTCTTCGTCCTGAAGCATATGTTTGCCTTCGATTAAAAATCTAACCATAAACATACAATTTTTTCTTAGCATTGGAACTCCAAGTGACAAAGTTTCTTATGCAACACAGTTGCAATAGGACAACTAACAACTCACGAGCAAACGCTCTGATTTATAGTTGCGTATTTTCAATGCAGAAAATTCGAAACCCGTCGGTATCTGTCGTGAACATTCAGGTAACAGAACTTACGTAATAGTACGGTGCGATTGCACTACATCGGCAGTGATACCCAGCATTACCAAATCAAGTTTCAATTTTCGCGTATTGTGTTATTTTATATTATGCAAATGATGCACAATTATTCAAGGTAAAAAAGTAGGGGCGACATACGAAAGATAGAAAACCGCCGTCCTACGTTATGCGTTGATTTTCACGTCGTTACGCTATATCACGCTGCTATATTACGCTAAATGTAACTAAGTATGTACAGTATGTCCCCGGATTGAGTTTACAAGAGGAAAAACTTTTTTTATTATTAGTCTTAGGTCAGAAAGTTACTCTTGATAAGATTTTCTGCATGTTTCAAAACCTCCAATAATGGTAATATAATTTTGATGTTACCAACAATAATAAAGAATCTGTGCCGAAAATGATGTTCCACGCATTTTGCTGCTTGTTCCGGCCATGGCTTCTGGATCATGACGGTACTTGCATGCCGAACCCCTAGTACACCTCGAGTTTTTGAAAAAGAAACAATCCACTGTTTTCTGACACTTCTGGGAGGATGTTGCGGTATTATAACTGCAAACCAGTACTTCCACGCCGGGGTCCTGAAATATTACTTCCAATATATTTCGCACGGTATGGCAATCCAGCTGGTCTAGACCACATCCAATTTTCGGCATAGCTAATTTCTTCACCCCGTGCGCTTGGAGCTGTATCTTCAACTTGTGAAGAGCCTTCCACAAAGCCTCATACTGCGGCTTCTCACATGAACGAGGTTTCGTGACCAGATAATAAAGGAATCGTCCCTGGTCTTGTAGATGGCAGGTCTGCCTACCTCGGGGTGTTGTAAAAATATTTCTCTCGTGCGACCAAACTTGAACTTGAAGTCGACAGCTATACCTCGGGACATCTTCAAATCTTTCGCCACGCAGTGAGCTAGAGAGTATTCTTCCGGAACTTCAAACAGGTTTCTTTGTTGTTCATGAACAACACCAAAACGAGCTTTCCTACCATTTGAGTAAAAAGTCATAAAGTCAGTAAACGAGGGTCTCTGATCTTTAATCGCTACAACCGCTGCGGGTTGTACTTTGGCCTCTGGTTCTTCTATATCGACTTCATTTCCGCCTGCATACGGGGCCAACCGGTTGGTGTGCACAACCATCATTTTTCCCCTTGGTGGTTTTTTGATACGGTATATCAGGTCATTTATTCGTTTAATGACCTTGTAGGGCCCTTTCCATGCTCTTTGCAGCTTTAAAGATAAGCCTTTTCGTCTTTGAGGACGATAGAGCCAAACTAGATCTCCAGAGCGTATGCCTCCTGCTTGGGCTTTAATGTTGTATGGTTCTTTCATCTTGTCACTGGCCATCTGAATATTACGACGAACATTTTCATGAATGGAGTTTAATTTCTTACGAAGGTTATCAACGTAATCATCACCGACCACGTCATTTTCACTGGGTTTGAAACCAAACTGTAGATCACATGGTAACCGAATTTCGCGCCCGAACAACACCGCAGCTGGGGTTTGGCCAGTTGTTTCTTGTACAGCCGAGCGGTTTGCCATTAGAAACAGATGCAGGTATTGGTCCCAATCGCGCTGATGCTCGGACACCACCTTCGACAAGTACTTCCCCATCGTTCTATTCATTCTTTTCACCATTCCATCCGACTGCGGGTGCAACGGTGTAGTTCTCGTTTTTCTAATCCCCAATGATTGGCACAACTTTTGGAACAGTGCCGACTCAAAGTTCCTGCCCTGGTCGGAATGCAATTCCAGTGGGACACCAAAACGGCTAAAGAGTTCTTTTATCAGCACGTCAGCAATCGTAGCCGCTTCTTGGTTTGGTAGAGCGTATGCCTTTGTCCATTTACTAAAATAATCCATGGCCACCAAAATATATTTATTTCCTTCGTCCGTCTCTGGGAATGGACCCGCAATGTCTATGGTGATTCTTTCAGATGGACTACCGACGTTATACTGTCGCATCGGGGCCTTCTTCCTACCAAGTGGCCAATTACCGGTTGCACAAACTTCGCACCGTCTGCACCATTCTCTGACGTCTTCCTTGCAGTTCATCCAATAAAACCGTTCCCAAATCTTCGCCAGTGTTTTCTTAACTCCCAGATGGCCTCCCGATGGCCCATCATGCAACTGTCGCAACACTTCAGGAACCCTGTTCTTGGGAACCACTAACTGCATTCTTATTTCGGTTTCTTCTTCGTTTTCTAACACTCTCTTTAGGAGACCATCTTGAACCTTCAGTGAGTCCCACTGTGCCCAGTACGCTTTCACAATCGAGCCGTATCGGGCTATTTCTTCCCACGACGATCTACGATCCGCTATCTTCCAGTCCAATAACAATCGTAAGTCAGGATCGCTTTCCTGGTCTTTCTGAATTTCCGCGGGCTCCCAATGATCATCAACGACTGTGGTACGTCGTACTTGATGGTCACCATACTTATTTTCGAGTCGTGAGCAGTGTTTGCAATCGTCGGGGCATGGTCTTCTAGATAAAGCGTCAGCGTTGCGATGGCTACGCCCCGCTCGATGTTCGGTCTCGAAATCATATTCTTGGAGCCTTTCAAGCCATCTTGCTACTTAACCTTCAGGATTTTTAAACTTCAGCAGCCATTGGAATGCAGAATGATCGCTTCGCAATAGGAAGTTTCGGCCATAGAGGTACTTATGAAAATGCTCAATGGCCTTGACGACTGCAAGCAATTCTCGACGGGTCACATAATAGTTACGCTCCGGCGATTCCGACATTGCTAGCATCCGTGTCCAGCACAAATCGCTCGTTCGGTCTGGGATAGCTTAAGATCGGGGCTGTCACTAAAGTTCGTTTAAGATCGTTAAAGGCTCGTTCACAGTTGGCGTCCCATTGAAAATCTCTGTCTTCCTCTGTCAATCTGGTCAAAGGATTCGCAATATCTGCAAACCCACGGACGAATCGCCGGTAGTAAGTACACAAACCCAGAAAACTTCGAAGCTCGTGTTTATCTTTTAGGTGGGGCCATTCTTGGACCGCACGAATATTATTAGGATCAGCCGCTACTCCATCTTCGGATACCAAGTGACCAAGATATCTGACCTCTTTCTGGAACAGATTGCACTTCTTCGGACTCAACTGCAGATTTGTTCCACGTAATCTCAGATACACATCTTCCAAGTTCCTCAAACGTTCGACCAATCACAATAATATTGTCGAGGTAAACTAAACAGGTCTTCCAAGACAAACCTCTCAGGATCAGTCTTCTCTCGATGTTGTGGTTCCATTCCAACCTGTCAATACCCACTCTTCATATCCAGGGTGGAAAACCACTTGGATCCGGACAGGGTGTCCAAAGTGTCATCGATTCTGGGTAACGGATAACTGTCTTTCTTGGTGACATTATTTAATTGTCTATAGTCGACACAAAATCGTGTACTACAATCTTTCTTCTTTACCAAGACGACGGGTGATGCCCAAGGACTGTTCGAAGGTTCGATGACACCTTGGCTAGCCATATCTTCGATAATTTTTTCTGCTTCTTCTCGTTTCGCCCATGGTAACCTTCTTGGACGTTGTCGTATTGGTTGAACATCTCCTGTATTGATCTTATGGGTCACCATACTGGTTTTAGCCGCCAGTCCTTTATCAGGAGCAAATACATCTTTGTAACGACCAATTAACTCTTGCACCCTAGTCTTTTGGTTTGGAGTTAAATTTTTACAAGACGCCGTGATCATTGCTTCTACGTTTACCGACCTTCCGGAAGACGAAAGAACTCCACTTGTCTTCGTGCACCGTACTAAAGAGGACACCGGCACACAAGAACCGATTTCGGTGTTCTTCTTCAATGACATTGGGAAATTGTTGACATTCATTAATCGAAGAGGCGTTAGCTCTTTCACATTCATTAACACTTTCCCAATCAGAATACCTCTTCCAATATCTTTGTTGGCATAATTCGGTTCTAAGGCACCCATACAACCTGCCCGGAGATTTCCATCCATTCGGACCATAACAACCTTCTCACTCCGCGCCGGCAGGGTAACGTCATCGACAAGCATTACTCGAAGCGACTCGTCGTCTTTTTGGTGTATGGGGACTTCTTCGTTATCTACTCGAAGGATTCCATTCTTCATATCTAATGTAAACCTACACTTTTTCAACAAATCCATTCCCAGGATAACTTCGTCAGCTATATCCGCTACCAACACCCGATGCGTGCAACTCTTGAAACCAATTCCCATTTCCACCATCAGTTCCCCAAGAACATCGGTATGCTCACCCGTAGCGGTCTTCAACCGGATTCTTTATGGCTGTAGCTTCCTATCTTCAACAATATTAGGACGGATTATTGTCCTTGTTGCTCCCGTGTCGATCAATAACCAACACGTCTTCCCGAAAATACTGCCATCGATGTAAAAGCTGTTTGGTTGATACCGTAAAGAAGCCACTTGGAGGGTAGTCTCCGGGGCATGATTTAAGGAGGTCGACGTTCGCCCCTTCGCATCGACCCATACTAGTTTTCCTGATTCTGATTATTCCTAACTGCACCACTCTTGGTAGAATTTCTTCTAAGATGACCCTCTTCACCGCATCTCCAGCATTGTAGTCTTACTTTCTTCGATCGCTGCTCTTCAAACATTTGCTTCATCATTCGTTTCATCGTTTCCTCCATATCTTCTACCTCGGCACTTCGCACACGGACATGACCATGGGATGTTCTCTTGGCTGCTTCAAACTTAAGCGCGTGCGCCAAAGCACTTTCCAATTTTACATGACGCGCCAATCTCAAAGCCTGTTGGGTTTCTGCATTTTACTTTTCAGTTGCGCGTAGTATACTTGATGAAGATGTTTATCTCCATAACGCATATCTAATGAAAATTTGGGTAAGCACAAATTGCTAACTCTGTCTTACCCGCTTATAATCCCTAACCCGAATTTTCAACGCTTTCACACATGATATTTTGTTCAGTAACACAAAATTCCAAGCAAACTCTTTGCTCAACTAAATTCGACATTGCGAAATTCGCAGAACACAACAAACACTGACTTGTTTACAAAGCTATCACGCACACACCTCCGACAGATGACGCTCAAACAGATATTTGAGCGCCAGATGACAGATGTACCAACCTATAAAAAAAAAAGATTTTGACAATATCTCAAGCGCGGTTTGTTTGAATGGGGAATTCCAGGTACTTTTTGATCAGAAGTACTAGACACGCACAACTCTAAACAGATGAAAAAAAGCAAATACAAAAAAGGATTCATTCATTTAGCCTTCAAACAATATCATTCAGATAGAATTTACAAAATAATTAGAATTTAAAAAATGCTTATAAGTACACACTAAAAAAAGATGAACACTTTGATTTTCAGTGTATATTTTAAAAAAATATTATGTATAACGCAACTGTAAAAGTTAAAGGAATTACCTACATATAAGAATAAATCAGAATGTGTACCTTCAAATTATATAATATAATAATACTTTAACTATGAATTAATATTTAATTAAATTAATAAACATAAAAATAATCCAATAAAGGGATTTAAAAAAGTCATGACTGCAATGCTAGGATACAAATGTGTGAAACACTTTTTAAGGGTTGCAGTCCTTAGTACGGGTAACAGAATTTTAAAAGTTGGCAATTCAAGCTAGGATTATCTACCCCATCATAAAACTGAGACGACCGTTTTGAATGAGTTAGTAGTTCGGGTGCACCGACTAATATAGCTACGGCTATTCTTCCCAACAGCGATTTCCTGAAATGGTCAATCAATGGAAATGGACTGTTTTGAAAACATATGAAAGAGTCTCAAGATATAAGCTTAGATTGGCTCTAGCACGTATATATATCAATCAATTGAAACTTCAGATCTACGGGGAAATAACGAGTAACATTCTCCTGTATGTAAATGTGTATCGACTGGAGTGGTCCTTATTTTTCGAAGATCTATTTTTTTAGTTTCACCCAGCAGAGTGGTTCTATTTCAGAAGTAATCAGGAATTGTTTTTAGAATTTTTGAAAAGCATTAACAGATACCACAAGAACTCCAAAGTTCCAAAAAAATTGAAAAATTTTATACTGTATCGAGATTAGCAGTAAGTATTAAAAATGGTCACTGGCCTAATTTTTCTACTGAGAAAGAATACAAATTGTCATATACCTGTACCTAAATGAACAAGACAAAAATCATGGTTAGTTGTCTCCCTTCCTGCTGTAAGTTACCACTGCTAGTGATTTCTGATCCTAGGTAGTTGAATGTGATCATTTGTTCAACAGTTTTTCCGCCGATTTCGAGTTTACATCTTCTAGGTTCTTCCCTTATTACCATATATCGCGTTTATTTTATGTTGATTGACGTACTTAATTGTCTAGTTTAATAATTAGTTTAGTTTTGTTGGTTGAAAGCATAAAATAGTATGTGTAAAGTATTTTCGGAGTCAGCAATGAGTACCGCATCGCCGGAGTAGCACAGCACATGGAAACAAGTTTCCCCCATTTTGTATCCTGCTTCCTTGGGTAAACTATCTGTTACCTTGTCCATAATTAAGTTAAACAGAAAAGCACTGAGCGAGTCCACTTGTCTTATCCCTCCCTCTATTCTATGTCCCGACTCGACTATTGTTCGGTAATTTTTGCTTCTCTTTTATTTAGACATCTTTCCTAATTATTTGTTACAAAGTTTTGTCAGGGCCTTTAGAGTGCTATTGAGAAGGATTATTTCGCTGTAGTTTTCTGGTAATGCTTTCTGTCCTTTTTTAAATATAGGAATTGTTATGGTGTTTTTTCATTCTGCTGGTATTATTCCTTGATCCAGTATAGTTTTGAACAGTTCTGCTATTTTGTCCCCCATATTTTAGCATTTTATTGTTTATATTGTCTACGTAATTTAGACATTTTGCATAAATTATTATTGATGTTTTAATTTACAACCCAATTTGTAATTATGTATGATTCTCATAGAAACAAAATTGTGAAATACAACTGATAGATTATTTCTTGATTGCATCGCGTCGTTCAGATTGCTCGTAGTATCTTGAGATTATAAGGGGACGCGACAAATTCACAGGTGGTATCAATTAATTTGACTCTTTTTATTTAGAAACCCAAGAACCATGACGGAATCTAGATCAAAAAGTACCGTAACAAACTTGTAACAAGTAAGTAGCTAGTAAACAAGCATTGACTGAAATCCTGATATAGCCAATGCTGATTACCTAATGAGCAGCAACAGAGTTTTTCTTAGTGACATTGAATATTGTTACTTCCAGTACTTGAGTGTAGAATCATAAAATCGAAGCAAACAAATAGATACTATATGTAATAAGTTGAATTGACACAATGTACTTGACCAGTTTTGCTATTTCTGTAGCTAAACTACATGAAGTAAATAAAGCTGCTTCCAAATAACTTAACTAACGAGCAATCTATAAAGTTTGTGCCCTCGGTTAGAGGTCTGCATAGACAGAGTTTTTTAGTCGGCTCGCCCCAAAACTCGAGTTCTGACTGTTAGGGTCTGTCGGACCGTTTGGGCCCTTCGGGTTTATCGATCTTTTTCGAACTGACTTGAACGGACTATTTTTGTACTAAATCACATCGAAGGATTGTTATACTAACTCGGACAAATATTATTTTTATACTCAATCGAAGCGGAGAATTTTTGAACTGCACCGGACAGAGATCTTTATCGTACTGACTCGGCCAGGCGCGATTCTCGTACTGACCTGGACAAACATTATTTTCATACTGAACCTAAGAGAGACTTTCGTACAGCACCGTAGACAGGAAGAGTTTCTTGGTCGTCTTTTTGCGCGGTCAGGCCCGGTCTTAGTTTACAAATCTATAGAACGTTTTGGCTCTACATCGGGTCAATCGAGCCGTTCGTTTCTGTCAAAACGTTTGGGTTTGTCGGGCTGTCATGCCGTTGGAGTCTCGGGCCGATCAAGAAGTTACCGGTTTTTTTTCGGGCCGTGTCAGGTTTATCCCCAGTCGGGCTAAGCTGGACCGGGTCTGGAACTTTTGGCCCGTGCAGGACTCTACTGTCATAGACAAGATAACGTCAGTCTGAATTTGAGTCATATCTTTATCAGTAGTTAAAATAATCAAACCATTTTTTTCTATCGTAGTAAAACCAATATAGAATAAAACAACTCAGCTTTATTGGAAATTTCAATGTTTCGTCTACACGTATGGACATTTTCAAGAAAATTACATTTTAGTTTATTCTAAAGGTCTTTTATTAATATATGTTTAGCCTACTAAATAATTAAAACATTTTAATTTGGAAATTAGCGTTTAGAAAGTTTGTAATTCTTTCTACATTACGTGAGGGTACACCATTTTGATAGAACCCAACATTGGTAAATTTATTTAAATACTCTTGCAGTTCCGTCTCTAGCATGATTCATACATCGAATTACCATGCTCTTTTAGGCTCCTAAAGAAGACTCTTATGAAAGTGAACGAAACGTTGAGTACATAGAATGTTCCAACACTAACAAGATCTAATTTCGAAAGATGTCGATTTATTACTAATTTTCAGCGAATCTTCCATCACTGACTTGTTAAAATGTCATAGAGAAATGCTTAAAATTTTGCTACAATTCAAAACAAACATTACGTGAAATTTATTAAATAAATTTCAACGTCTATAGTTGATTTAGGTTTGCCTTCTTTACCATAATGTGCCACATTTTCCTATTAAAAGTGACATTATTTGGAAAGTTACTTTTGTCGGCCCATAGAACCTTTTTCTGCAAAATTTTATTTTGAGTATTATTTAGAAACCACTTTTATAACTAAACTCTGCTGAAGATCGTTTATATGTAGGTATTAAATTAAATGTATTACTTTATACTGGGGTACAACGTATGATTTTGTGTACTATATGGGAAGCTAACACATTATTTCTAGTTAATTCTCAAACTGAAATATTTCGACTTTCTTGAATGTTTAGTGAAAAATTTAATTTTTTGTGCGTCATTGAATGCGCGAATTGTCGCAGATCTTTTCGTAAATGAACCCTATCCTCCTAAACTAGCTTCTAGTCTACTAACGGTTTGTCTGTGCTAGGCACAATCCCGTTAGGAAATTATTGCGTGACTTTAGTGTTTTCTCTTATGTAGTTATTTTTAAAATTTTAATCCTTATAGCAATAATATGTTACACAAATTACAAAGGAAGGTTTAAAGATAGTTTCGGGTTGTGTGTCCAGGATACGCAAAAATTTTCCGGTGCGCCCTTGAGACGGCCTCTTCTGTACCCCACATTTACAGTCTTTTGTATATTACAGAATAATCTAGTATCAAACAAAAATCTACCTTATAGAATTATTATAAAATGTAAATTATAAGCATATACAGCGAAGTTACAAATCCTTTCCCACTTGGTTCCATAATTTAAAGTAGTGTTAAGACAGTGATGCCGTGTTGCACTATGCATTTGATGCTGATGTACGGGTACTAAGAAACAACAATCATTCAAAAGGGCTGTAAACATTCATGTTCCGAATTTACTTATTTCTATGCAGGGTGTCTGGAAAGTAATAGGACAGCATTTAAGGGTTCTGGGATCGATTCGGTTTAACTTTAAATAAACGAAATTGATTCCTTAAGAAGTTAGAGGGTTTCAAAGTTAAGATTTTTACTTTTACTTCTTCACCAAGCAGTCTTTGTTCATTGCTTTTTTCTGGTGGCCTCAAATAACAACAACGGATGACCTAAATTCAAAGTTGACCTTGTGTTAGACGGAATTTAATTTAACATTAACTAAATAAAATCATAAAAATGGAATTTTTCAATAAATTTATATTTAGGATAAACTTAGCTTGAACTCTCTAGCACTGTTTGTGTGGAAAATGCAGTGATGTCAGCATCCGGGACACCAGAACTTTTGGTATATTGTTCTGAGTAAAGAATACTACCTATGATCAGATTTTCATTTTCATCTTAATTTTCAAAATGCTCGAGCATAAAACAACCGAAATATTGCAAATATTTTAAGAAATAGCATAAGATTGCCGTTGCCAACATATTCTAGAATTGGAAACTCGTCTAAAGTATTATTGAGTGTCTGTTTAAGCAATTTCCTACAATTTGACACGAGTCGGATTGAAATCAACTGTGTACTTACAAGTTTATCCTTACCCTCCTGAGACTGATGTTTTAAGCAGTTCTGTAGGAAAAAGATAATGATTTCGGCGTCTTAGACAACAAGACTTTAATATATGTTGTTCGACGTGACGAACAGTCCTCATCATCAAATTTTCCTCTTTTACATACTTTAATTTTCAAAAGGTTAAAACCTGAAACTGTTAAGATGTGATTAGTTATTCACCGTGTTGCTCATTACCCTTTCCTGAAACTGCAGGTGTATCCAAAGTTTACAAACTTCTTGTTTATGTAATTCTGTACAATTAGCCATCCACCGAATTAAAATCGGTCGAATAGTTTCGGTGTTATACTCGAATTACTGAAAATGGTGTCTTCAACACTTCTTGCAGCGAAGAAATTATAACGCCCACCTGAGACACCAGGACTTTTAATATGTTATTCGATATAACTCATACTACATGTGACCAGATTTTCTGCTTTACCTTATTATTGAGTTTCATAAGATTTATAGAACTACAGAAATTCCGTTATGAGGTATATGACTACTCCTAAAGTCCTGCATTTAGATGAGTAATTATACTATTCGTACCAAACTTGGTATCAAAATATTACTACAATCGAGGAAACTAATTTTGATACCCGCAATACTGGCAAGTCTACAAGTCTCTTTGTTGTAACACCCCGCATTGTGTTACATTTTTGTAAACTACTCTTCTAGCCAATTTCGAAGATGTAAGTATCAATAAGGTTATTTCCAAAAACAAAAAAATAACCAAGAAAATGTGTTAGGTTTCGTGAAAATTGAGACTACTGACATTTCCACAAATTTTTGGACATTCAGAATTATCCATTAAAGTGAAAAAGGGTACATCGGGATCCTACTTATGAATTATAATTGACCATGATGACAGAACCTAGACTCAAGCGGAAGTATACCTATCTCTCTTTTTCATTTATGCGTTGTGTTATGATTCTAAGCCTATAATATCGAACAATTTTTGAAAATATCAGCAATTAACGTTAGGACTAAAGTTGTTTACCATAGTCTCCGTTTTTGTGAAACAGTTGCTTAACATTTTTCACAGATCCTTCATTATCTCCTTTGATTATGGAAATAACCTCATTGATACTTTTATTTTCGCAATCGTCTAGAAGAGCAATTTCCAAAAATGTAACAGTATAGGGTCTCCCATTGAAACAGATCATCTTAGCTGTCATCACAAAAAGACTGTAAATTTGGAAAGGCCACCGATATCAAAATTAGGTTTTTTATAAACTTGTGTCCCAAAATTCACGCAAGATTTGAATTTTGCGCCATTTGTGCGTTAAAGTGTTGCCAAGGAAAAAAAAGACAATGCCACAGCTGATAGTTTAAGGTTATTAAAAATGGAGCGCTACACGAAAGAACAACGCGTTTTCATTCTTCGAAAATGCGGCTGGTCAGGCAATAACAATAATGGTGCTCGCTATCGCGACATGATAATCTAGTTTTTTGTGCCTAAATTGCATGATATGGATGTGGACGACATGTGGTTTCAACAGGACGGCGCCACATGCCATACAGCCCGAGAAACAATTCAATTACTGCAGGAGTCATTTCCTGGTCGTGTAATTTCCCGTTTTGGTGATCAAAATTGGCCACCCAGATCATGCAATTTAACGCCGTTGGACTTTTTTCTTTGGGGTTTTTTGAAGTCTAAGGTTTATGCCAACAAGCCCACAACCACCCAGGCCTTGAAGGGGGAAATTGAGTGCTGTATCAACGAAATTCAGCCGCATTTATGCAAAACGGTCATGGAAAATTTTGACAAAAGAGTTCGTATGTGCCTGCAAAGCCGAAGAGGCCATTTATCCGATATGCTATTTCATACATAACCTTATACTGTATACTTTATGAATCAATAAAAAATTTACAATTTTTAATTAAAAACCTGTGTTTTCTATCAAAATTACTTCTTGCGTGAATTTTGGGACACCCCTTATTTAGTAATACTTTGATACTTTTGGTATCAATTCAATACGATTACTTATTGGAAAAATAAGTTTATGCAGGTCTTTAGAAACCCTACAGTCAGGTTCGAAATGATATAAATCAATCCCTCACCGTTAACACAGAAAAGAAGCCAGTCTATCATTAGATACTACAAAAACGAATACCAACTCAAAGAACTTGCGATAATTGGTCTGTCCATAGTGCTAGAAGAACAATATTTTTATTTTACACAATCATTTATTATATAATAATGTATAACATGTAACTAGTGTTTTTATAAGTTTTTTAATTTAAATCATAGCTTAAGCACATATTATTTTCTGCGTTGGTAATCTTCGTTTTGTAAGCAATCTAAAATGTCAAGAAAGTGCTTATCTAGTTAATAAATTTCTTATTATCATTATTACTAGATTTATACTAGGGCCCATAATATCCTACGTTTTGAATTGTCCGACAATTAATAAAGAATATTCGATTTTGCATAGACAGCTTCAATTAGAAAACAACAGAGCAAATGCCTTAATTATTCTAGAATATTATTATTTCTTAAAATTTTTAAAAATATCTAAAAATTGTAATTCGAAACGTCACCAATCTGAAAATCAATATTACAGTATAACATTGTAGAAATCGAGAAGAATTATTGTAAGAATTCAACAAAAGCAAGGAAGACACAAATTAACGAAATACAAGAGAAACCGAGATTGAGATAAAAGAAGGGCGTTGGATTAAATAGATGAAATCGGAAAAAGACGAACCTTAATTCTAAATGGTGGTTGACTTGCATTTGTGTTTGAAGATGTGAACTTCATAGATATCAATCTTTTCTTTTGTGTAATTTGCGTACTGTGTAGTCTCTACTACAATGTATTTTTGTACAAGATGAAAGAAATCTTATCTGGAGAAAATATAGTATGTAGAAAAAGAGAAGAAATAATGAGAGTCTTACAAAAAGTAATATTGGTGTGTATATTTTTTCTCTGGTTTTATTTTGTAACTTAAGATCCAAGGCAGATACTGTATTGCAGATTTTATAAATTTTATACATTCATGAATATTTGACTTCAAGCACTAAGGTATAATAACGCAATGATAGATGTTCTATGAAATCTCCAATTTCGTGCATACAAATTGTCTAATTGTAAACCACTTTTATAGAATAAGAATAAGATTCATGCAATTCTTGCTTCTGTGGCCCTGCGCTAAATTTGGCTAATGACAATCAAGATCCCTTTTTTTAAATTTAATTTTAATATTAGTATAACTTGCAAGAGAACCTTGTTTTGACGAATTACTCCTTAAATATTTAATATTTTTTCTTTTAATGTAAAATTATAAACAAACTTCAATCCCACTAAATGATTTTTTTTTAGAATTAAGAGATAGATATTTCGTTTGAAAGACAATTATTCTCTCTTAAATCCCAATCTGAGCTCTAAAGCATAGACCATATACGTAATGAGCTCCTATTTATTATTTTTCTCGAAACTA
>VTPC01090843.1:72854-91878 GCA_011009095.1 Ignelater luminosus | reverse complement strand
AGTTTATGATCTGAAGCTATGTTTGCGGATGTTAGTGCCCTTACGTCTAAGATCTGTTTCGTACATACACTCTGATTTGGTTTTCCCTAGCTCCCCTTAGAATTTGGTTTCGGCCTCCACCACTTAACTGCAGTGGCCTAAAACCCTAAGGCCTCTCTCCACCAGGTTACCTGCAGCTGCAAAATTACTCAAATTCTCTCTTTACGTTCTAACAGGACACCTGCGCAGTTTCATACACTCTACTTTCTTTCTTCTAGGCTTCGGTTTCGATCTCCACCTGTCTAAGTGCGGTGGCTCAAGGCTCGGATTTAACCTCTTATCAGGCCACTTACAGCTGCATAATCACTCACGTTCGCTTTGTACATTCCAAAGGGCATCTACTGTACTTTACATTCTAATCTTGGTTTCTCCTAGGCCCCCTGTGGTAACAACTTAGGGCTTGGTTTTGACCTCCACCAATCTAACTGCAGTAGCTCAAGGTCTAGATCTCTCCCACCAGATTACCTGCAGCTGCAAAATTACTCAAGTTCGCTCTTTACGTTCTAACAGGACACCTGCTCAACTTCATACACTCTGGTTTCTCTTTCTTCTAGGCTTCGGCGATAGCTCAAGTCTCATATCTACCCTCTTATCAGGCCACTTGCAGCGGTGAAGTGACTCACGTTCGCTTTGTACGTTCCAGAGGACACCTACTGTACTTTACACTCTAGTTTTGGTGTCTCCTAGGCCCCCTGTGGTAAACCGGTTTGGTTTTGACCTCCACCAATCTAACTGCTGTCGCTTAAAGATTACCAGGCCACCTACAATTGCAAAATGACTCAGGTTTGCTCTGTACGTACCAATAAAACACTTACTGTAGTCTCATACTCTGCTTTCACTTTCTCCTAGCTACCTGCGATTAATCTAGTTTCGATTTTGACCTACAACAGTCCTGAGATCCAGAAGGAAAAAGCGTTACTTTTAAAAATTCTTGAATTATTCTAAGAAATGTCAACTTTAGCTTCATGTTTGAAAAGTGCAAGCAATAAGTTTGTTTAGGGGCCATGTTTTCTTTAATAAATTTAATGAATGAGTATTTGTTTTGAGTGTCTGGAATATTAAGAGTGATTCTGTTTTTATCAGATATTTTAGATTTATTTACGTTGTAATTTTTTGAACTGGCAATAATTATTAGATTTTTGAATATATTAATAGGTGTTTTTGTATATGGGGTGTTAATGATTTGATCTTCGTTACTGGAGTGAACGGTTTCGTTCTCGGTGTCATTGCGGGATTTTCTTGGAGGTTATAGAAGAATGTTTTCATGAATTATTGGATTTGGGATTATTTGGTATACTGGAGTTGGAGTTGTCAAAGAATTCGTCAATGTCTCTCCCAGTAAAGCTAAGTAAATCTTTAGGATTTGCCGGGTTGGCGATTATGGACGCGTTGTCGTCATCTGTTTCGATTGGATTAATCTCGACTCGAAATAGGGCGTCGGCGTTGGTATTGATTTGCCCTTCTTGTATACAATTTCGTAATCGTACTTCTCGAGTTTGAGGCACCAACGGATCAACTTTGAGTTTGGCTTCCTAAGTGAAAACAATAATTGAAACAGTTTCTGATTGCTTATGATTTTCAACTTGACGCCAAACAAGTATGTCTGAAATATTTGACAGCCCAAAAAATAGCCAAGAGCTTTCTCTCGATTGTGTTGTAATTTAGTTCTGCAGGATTTAAGGTGCGAGATACATATGCAATTGGGAGATTTTCCCAATCGGCCTTTGTGAGAGGACAGCACCTATGGCGAAATTCGAGGCGTCCGTGGTTAAACTGAAGGGTCTTTTGAAGTCCGGGTACAGAAGGATGGGATCGTTTATTAGGATTTTCTTGCAGGTATTAAAACAGTTTACAAAGTCTGGTGTGTGCTCTATTTTGTTATTCTTTTTTAAGCATTGTGTCATGGATTTAGTCAGTTTGACAAAATTCTTTATAAATCTTCTACTAGCCCGAGGAACAATTTGATTTCCTTTGCTGTTTTCGAAATTTGGAACTATTCGATTGCCTTGATCTTTTTTGGGTTGGGTTTAATACCCTCAGGTGTAATCACGTGCCTTAAAAATTCGACTGCTTTACAAAGGAATTCTGATTTATCAAGTTTAATCTTGAACCCTGCTTCTCGTAATTTTTTTGAATACCTGTCTTAGGTGGAAAACATGATAATGTCGTCCGTGTACACGAGGCATTATTTATTTTGCAATTCCTTTAAGATATTAGTCTATTTATCAAGGATGTTATTGATGTTAGGTAGTGGTCGTCTATTGTCTTGCCATTAATCCGTCTATAGTCGACAACAATTCGCCATTTTTGTCGGCCGCTGGTATCAAGCTTTTTCGGAACGATCCATATAGGAGAGCTTCAAGGGGATTGCGATGGTCGTATTATTCCATCTTCTAGCATTTTGACGATTTGGTTTTGGATTTCTACTTTATGCACATGGAGATAACGATAGGATTTTGTATCTACCGGAACGTAGTCAGTCGGTTTAATTTCGTGTTTGATTTAGTATGATATAAATAAACTCTTAAATTCTAAACTACTAACGAAAGGGGTTCCGATATATTTCTTATTCTTGAGTATATTCGAATTGTATCGTTTGATTTATTAAAATTTTGAAAATATTTTATTAAGCCTTGTTGAATATCGTTTACATTTAAACCCTATGTTCTTCGGATCGTGTTCCTATCGTATGTGGTACTTCTTGTTTTATTAATTTACAATTTTCATTAGATAGATTTTGAGGAATAAAAATAATTTGCTTCGCAAATTTATTTATAGGTTCTTCTGAGATTTGCAGATTTAAACTTATATTTTCTTTCTGTGAGTGTATGGTTGCCACGGAAGCGTTGTCCTCGATTTCATCGTTGTTGATTTCTTCTCTTAATTGCTCAGGTTCTATTCTGGATAAACCATCAGCATTGCTGTTCGTTTTTCTTTTCTCATAGACGATTTATAGTCATATTCCTCCAACTTTAACCTCATTAACGTGGAGTTCGGTTCCTTGAGATTGAAGAACCAAACAAGAGGTTTGCGACAACATTAAACTTTTTGCCAAACACGTACAGTCGAAAATGGTTAACAGCCTACACGACTGCCAGGCTTTCTTTTTTGAACGTTGAGTAGTTGATTTCGGCTGGATTCAGAGTTCGGATAGCGTAGGCGATTGGTTTATCGCTTCCAATTTGTCCTTGCGATAACAGGGCCCTGATAGCAAAATTTGAGGTATCAACAGTCACAATGAATTCTTTATTAATGTCGGGATATTGAAGGATTGGGTCGTTAATTATGCATCGCTTTAAAGTTTCGAACGCTTGTATGAAACTAGGCTTATGCTCTATTTTTAATTACTGTTTGAAACATTGAGTGAGTGGCTTTGCTGATCTTGCAAAATTCTGAATGAATTTTCTGTAATAGCCTGTGATTCCCAAAAATGATTTTATCTGATTGGTTTGTTTCTTTCTTTAAGAACTTAGACTTGTCCAACTGTACCTTTAAGTTGGCTTCTTTCAATATCTTGAATACCGTCCGTAGGTTTTCTAGATGTTCTTGTAGCCCTGATCCAAAAATGATGATGTCGTCCATGTAGACGAGACAGCGTTTTTCGATAACGTCTCGTAAAACGTTGTCCATTGTCCTCTCAAACGTGACCGGGGCATTCTTCAGGCCAAAGGGCATCCTAAGATACTCATAATGTCCGTCCGTTCTCGACCGTAAATGCTGTCTTCGGAATGGACTTCTCCTCTACTTCGATTTGGTGGAATCCAGAACTGAGATCGAGAGTCGTGAAAAGAGCGGATTTCCCTAACTTATCCAATATCTTTTTAATATTGGGAAGAGGGTACTTGTTGTCGTTGGTATGCTTATTGATTTTACGATAATCGACTACCATCTCCAATCCATATTGGGTTAGAGTAAGGTGAGCTGGATGGTCTTATTATACCTTCATTTAGAAGTTTATTGATCTCATCTCGTATTTCTTCTTTATGATGGTAAGATTCTGTATATATAGGGATCTCGCCTTTAGTTTTGATCTCATGCTTTACTGAATTCGTAAAGGTTAATTTTCCTTTGTGGAATATTGATTTAAACTCTTTCAAAAGTTTAAATAATTCCCTTTTTCCTTCACAATTTAAATGTCCTGATCTAAAATCCTTATCCAAATCAAGTGATTCTCTAGCGTTTTCTATTTTGCTTTCAATGTTTGTTTGGAGCCGTTTACCAGGGAAATTCCGTAGAATCTGAAAAGATGTCCTATTTTCGCTTTTATTTTCTACTGTTATAACTCCCTTATTATTGTGAACATTAATAACCTCCAACCTAACTTCAGTTTGATTTAAATCATCCGTTATAGTTGGAATTTGGGTCAAACCATTGTGAAAAAATGGAGTAGATCCATCTTGTATCTCTCCATTTCGTTTATTGCCCCTTTGAGTTTTTCTTTTTGGTGGAGTGTTCTGACGTTCCATTGTCCTACTCTGTAAGTTTCAAATTCTTGTTGATTGTTTTTATCTGGCTGTTTTCGTTTTTATAATTTGTTTAACTTTTCCCTAATTTTGCTCTACTGTTAATACTCATGCCCATGTCCATAGCCTTGGTCTTCTCTCCTCTGTTATTTCCAATGTGGTTTTTTTTATTAGTCTTTTGTTGCAGTTCTCGTTCTCGTGATGGCACGGATTTTCCCTTCTAACGGCATCGGCCTGCGTTTCGTCGTTTCCATCGGATGTTCTTTGACTGTACGTTCGTATATTGCTTTTGTTTGTGTGGCGTTTGTGGCGTTTGTGGCGTTTGGGAGTAGGTTTCAAGGTTTTTTGCTTCTTCTATTGTGTACGATTATCCATTGACTATTAGTTTGTTGTATCTAACGGTAGATTGGATGCCTTTTTGTCTCTTCTCTTTCATGGTTTTGATTAGCTCCTTTTTTTTGCTCAAATACTTCTATCTATATTTTGTTTTCTATGTGTTTTATCTTTTTTTTTCTGTCGTTACTTTCATGTATACTGGCATTGCTTTTCCATTTACTTTCCTACCGATTCTTCTTGTTTCCTGTATGTCCTGCTGTACATTTAAGTTCATTCCCAAGAGTTTCACAATTTTTTTTATTTTTGCTGTAAGTTCCGCTTGAGACTCTTTTTGTTCTTCTTCTTCTATGCCGTAGATTACGATATTCATTTTCATCATTTCGCGTTCTAAGAGATTAATTCACTCTTCCTGTTGCATTAACACTTTTTTTAACTGTTGATTTTCGTTTTGCGATTTTTCAGTAACTTTTATGCTCAAGTTGATTATGCAATTTGTTCAGTTTCACATTTATTTGTTCCAAATGTTTCCGTATTTTATTCATGTCCCGTTAAATGTGTTGTTCTCATTTCTTTTATTATTTATTATTATTATTCGTATTTAAATTTTTCTCGATTCGTCTCTGCATATTGTATATCTTTCCGCTTTCGCTAGCGATAAGGCCGAATTTCCCAATCGACTAATAAACAACAACAATAATAATAAATTTGTATACTACTTAATATAAAAACTAAGTTTAAACTCAACAAATAAAACTCTTATGGTGTCCTTCCTTTTTTTAATGTTTATGTTGTTGGAAGCCTAATTATTATACAGATGATGTAACCAGCACTATTGTTCATGAATCCGTAATTATAGTCCAACCTTGTTTTAATATGTAGGTTATTATTTTCTTTTCCCCAAAAAAATCAAACAAACATATTTTTAGCCTAAAAGTATTTCATCAAAGCTGAAAGCATGAAGCTTCTACGTACAGTTTTGTTTTTATGCTATTTTCTACATTTTCTTATAATCCTAGGGGTGAGTAAAAAAATATGGAGTTTTTAATATTATAATTCTGGCTGATTAAAATTTATTTTTGTATGTCACAGAGCTGGGTAGTAATTAATTACTTTTTAATTACTAATTGAATTACTTTTCCACAAAAAGTAATTGTAATTAAATTCTTACGAGTAAAAAGTATTTAGTAATTTAAAAATTACTTTTATGCTAAAGTAATTTATTATAAATGCAACTTAAGTAAACGAATTACTTAAAAAGTAATCAAATTAATTGAAAATCTGAAACAACAAAAGTTTTTAGAAAAATAGAAAAGAACTAGTTCTAACAGGTATATCACACATGCACGTCTTTACTTTTTAATCTTGGAAAATATGTGTAGTATATTTCTCTGTGTTGTCTTGTCTGTATCCAAAATTCATTCAAGAAAGTTTAAATCTGTATTTAAATATTTGTGCACGTACAAGGTAAATTGATACTTTTTAAGGGTTTTCCAATAAGAGGTGTTATTTTGATATTCAAAGAAAAGTGCCATTTTTTAATATAAATCATCGGATGTTTATTTCATTATAAAGAGGAAGGTATGCCGTTAATAGTGGAAAATAACATCAGGCAAATGACCACCACGACCACGCTTACAGGACAATATCCTTTTCATGAAATTTTCCATAACCAAATCGCAAAGTGGCTGCCCTATGTCCTCGATAGCCTCACGAATTCCATCTTTGAGGTCTTGAATCGACGCTGGGCTGTTGGCGTAGACCTTCTCTTTCACGTGGCCCCAAAGAAAGAAGTCGCAAGGTGTTAAATCACAAGATCTCGGTGGCCAATTGTGATCACCTCTTCGAGAGATAACACGGTCCGGAAACTTTTTCCGTAAAAGATCAATGGTTTCGTTGCTTGTGTGGCACGTAGCGCCGTCTTGTTGAAAGTAAACGTTGTCCAGATCAATACCATCCAATTCCGGCCATAAAAAATCGTTAATCATCTCTCGATAGCGCAATCCAGTCACCGTAACTGTTGCTCCAGCCTCATTTTCGAAAAAGTAAGGTCCAATGACTCCGCCGGACCATAAACCGCACCAAACAGTCACACGTTGAGGATAGAGAGACTTTTCAACAATAACTCTTGGATTTTCTGAGCCCCAGATCCGACAATTTTGCTTGTTGACGAAGCCACCGAGGTGGAAATGGGCCTCATCACTCAAGATGATTTTTCGATGGAATTCTGGATCATTTTCATGCATTTCAACGACCCAATCAGCAAAGACACGACGTTGTTGATGATCGGCCGGCTTGAGTTCTTGTGTTAACTGGACTTTATAAGCCTTAAGACCCAAATCTTTATGCAAAATACGGTGTAATGACGTTTGTGGAATGGCTAATTCCAAAGAACGACGAGGAATGGACAAACCTGGGTTTTCTTTAACACTTTCGGCTACAACAGCAATATTCTCGGCTGTTCTTGAGCGACGTGCACGGGTTTTATTCTTCACATCACTAACTTGTCCCAAGAGCTCGAATTTTTTCACCAATTTCTGTATTGCGGTCCGACAAGGTGCTTCACGGTGACCCAAAAATGTTCGAGTTTTACGAACCGTCTCTGCCAAATTTTCACCATTTTTATAGTGAATTTTAATAATTTCAATGCGTTGTTGAAGCGTGTATCGTTCCATATTTATTAATGGCGTAGTTTCTACTTGTCAAATGTCAAGAAATGATAGCTTCAAAAGTGACATCTACCGAAATAGCGGACTATTCAAAATAACACCTCTTATTGGAAAACCCTTTATTAAGACAGAGACAAAAATAATAGATAACTGCTTCCGTTCTGCAGACACCATAATATTTATGAATACAGATTTTAGAATTATTTAATTGTCGAAAGTTTAATCAATAGATTCAGATTTGCAAAGTAAATTTCTAATATAGTCAACATTAATTTAAATAGGCGTAATAGCATATTCTTGCGCAAGATTTTAAATTGATTTTTCTTTTACCAACTGCTAATTATTTTATATTTATTTTTTATCATTATGTTTGCTTTTCTTTGATTATTAGACCATTAGTGAAAGGTGAAGTAAATAAGCTGGTATAAAGAGGGGCACGCATTCATTAAGGAGCGATTATACGTTATCTCTAACTCTCACGTTAAAATATACTCATTTCCACTTAGTGCTTTTCAATAGATGTTGGCAGGCTATATAATCATTCTATCCTACATGCGAGTTATTTAAAGACTATTAAACATAAAATCAGTAGTGTATCAATTTACACTATTTTCGCTGAAAAGGTTTTTGCATAAAGTTGAAATTCAATATTTTAATAATAATAATAATAGTAATAATTTATTGATTTTTCTATCAAATGCTACGTATTCAGTTACAGAAGCGCCACTGTTCTTCCATACCTACCACCAAAACAATATATAGTATAAATACAAAATGGTAGCGTTAAGCAAAAATATGAAATTAAATTACATTACTATCTTAAAAAAGCAAATCATTGTGATTGTTCGTTCGTGAGTAATTTCTTAAAATTCCTTTTAAATACTCGAGATGTTGCTGTCAGTACTTCCTGGTTAATGCTATTGAGATATTTTGCAAGGGAATAGCTAAATGATCGTTTAAGGAAACTTGTATTATGATTAGGTGTAGTTAGCAATCCCCTGTGCCTCAAATTTAAATGATGCACGTCAGTCCTAAAACTTATTTTGTTATATAAGTAGGAAGGTATATGAAGATTCAATATTTTTAAATAAAAGCAAGCACAATGTAATGATAGAACTAGAGACTCACAGAACATAGTTTTCAATTTGACATTTAGAATATGACGACTAGAAAATAGGGATTTTAAGCTACTGTAGGCTTCGGATAAAAATGCATTAACATGATTAGTAAAGGTTAGTTTATTATCAATTAGCACGCCAATATTTTTTATACACCTTATCGTCTAAAATAATATTTATTTTGTCTTGTGCCATTTTTCTTACCTTATCTCTACCGAATACTATTAATGAGGATTTATCTGGATTGATTGTAAGAGCATGCCGAATAGAAAGATCTAACAATTTGTCTAAGTCAGTATTGATACACTCTTGTGCCACTTCAAGGTCATTGTAATGAAATGAATGTGTGTCGTCTGCATATAAATGAAAGTTACATTATTGTATAGCAGAAAAGAAGTTAGCAGTATATATGGTATACAATAAGGGGCCTAGTATAGAACCTTGCGGCACACCCTTACAGAGAGTTAATTGAGTGGAATATGAACCATTTAGAAGAACTTTTTGCTAATATTTTTTAAGTATTCACTTAATAGAGTGACTGCAGATTCCTCAAGACCAATAAATTTTAATTCAGCAATTAATATTGAATGCCTTGACATGTCGAAGGCCGTAGAGTAATCCAATAAAATTAATGCCGTTAGCGTATTTTGATCTGTTGCATTTGCTATATCATCGGCCGAAAACCAGATTGAGTTAATGGTAAAATATTATTTTGATTACCATGTTTACGTAGTTGAGAGGCTATGACGTTTTCTAATACCTTCGACAATGCGGGCAGAATACTTATTGGCCTTACATCTTTATAAGACTGAGGATTATAAATTGTTTGTAATGGAAGTATAATAGCCTTCTTCCAGCTATTTGGGAAGACGCTACGAACTATGCAAAAATTTATTATGTGGGTGAGATAAGGTAATAAAAAAGGGCAACAGCATTTGATAAGGTCAATGTTAATTCCATCAGCACCACATGCTCTCGAGTATATATTATGAATTATTTTGCTAACAATTACTTCATCTACTTCAACAAACTTTAATTTTGTCTTAACATTACTATTAATATTACTCAAATAATAGTTTATAAGTTCGCCACAATCTGGTTTATTAGCTTTTATTAACATTCTTATTTATTTCATTAACATTTTGTAGCTGGTCTGGAATAGCATTAGGTTTATTATGATAGTACACATTATTAGTTTCAATTCATTCCATACAGTTTTTGAAGATTTATGCTTAACAACATATTCAAGATAGACTTGGTCGACATGGTCGATTAAATTTCACTGTTTTTAATGGAGCATGAAGGTAATCAACCTTTCATTTAGAAATGATAGTTTACTATTCACATTACATAGTTGAAATATATTATTCCAGGGAATAGATTGAAGATCACTATTAAATAAATTAAAATCAAAATACTTAAAATTACGATAAGTTTTATAAATGGGACATGTATTAGTAATTTATAATCTTCGTGTTATCATTCGTTATAATTAAGTCCAACAAGGATAAAGTGGTGCGGGTAACACGCGTAGGATTTGTAATGTTATTTTAAAATTCGCATTAAATCCGCCCCTGTCTTTCAATTTCTTTCAGATATTTGTTCCTCTGACGCATAATATTTAAATTATTTCATTCTATGAAAATATGTTTGATAAAAATTTTATTTTAAAGAATCAATAAATCTGGTGTCTCGTCTTATGGGCACCAACGAACGTGTCTTTTGTCGTTTTTGGTTGTTTTCCTGACATCGAGATCCAGACGTAAATAAAAGATTTCTGGAATCTGAGTCGCGAATGTTGGAGATACACGGCCTCTGTTAAGTCAGGTTCAGGCTGAAAATCTAAGGAGTGGAAATTTTTTATTGCCCCATAAGAGTACTTGCATTTCGACCTGTTAGGGCATAAATCTGGCTTTTTAACCCCACTCCGGCTAATCGTAAGCTGCGTGACAGGAGACGCAGGAAATGAGATTGCGATCGAAGCTTAGCTTTCGAATTGACGTGCGGGCAAATCTTTGTTTGTTACCTCTGCAAACCCTTAAATAGTTACGGACCTTCTTTAAGTTTAAAAGATTCTCTTATTGAAAGAGAGATCTGACTCAAGAAATTCGGATTTCGTTGGGTCTTTGTCGTGTCTTCTTCACGGACGAGAATTGGTTCGTAAACTAAAAAGTGATACTTGGAACATTTTCTTATTGTCGAAGTATATAAACTTTGTTAAAAGTTACGCTGGTATTTGCCAGGAAATAAAAATTGCAGAGGGTAAAACGGAAAAGTTTTGGTTCCTTTTGTTGTTCATCGTTTAGTAGTTTTGTTGTAAATAGAAACTGCCCGCCCCGTAAGAAATAGAACTGTTTATATTGCATTGTAGAAGCACCGTGAACGTAGCAGCGTTAATAAATTAAAGAAAATACGAGACTCAAAGTGACTTAATATTGAAATTTGTGTATAAACACTTGGATTCCGTGTTGTGTTCTTTGACTTTTATAAAAGTGATTTCTTTTAAAACATACGTTTCCTTGAACATTGGAGAGGCCGGCGTTAGTAAAATTTTACGCCGTATTCCGTCTGTGAGAGATTGCTGCCCTCGAGGACTGGTGACCTATTCACCACCAGGTAGAACTTCAGTTTGTACGTAAGAAAGAACTATTTGCTTTGTTTGTTTGTACGTTTAATTGTTGTTCCGCTTGGTGGAAGGCTGGAGAAATCTAAACCTGTGAAATCTTATGTAAAAATTTTGCTTTAGATAAGAATAATCTCGATTCAATTATTACATTTACAATTAATATTTAACTAACATAATTATTAACTTTTGGCAACCTTTTTTTTTCTTGTTGTATACGAAAAATTCATTTGTTGTTGTTTTGAAATCATTGTCGAAATTTTCTTTTGTTAAACTAATTTAGTGTTTGATTTTGACTTTCTTATACTTTAAAATTTAACGTATCAAAACCGTTTTGCTAATTGTAATAACTTGTTTTTATTATTATCTTTTTAACTTTGTTCTCCAGTATAAATTGATTTAGATCGTTTACTGATATTATTTGCCTTGTTATTTTGTTATTTTTGTGTGTGTGTTTAATTCATTTTTCATTGGTTTGTTTAATAAATGTAAGAAAGGTGTACATTGTGTATTTTGTTTTCTTTTGTGAATGGATCACTGGGTCCAGTTGCAGCAGTGATAACTTTGTTTCTTTTGGCTATTAAATAGCACATGTGTGCCTGGTCAAATTTCATTTAAAACTTATAATCCTTTGTTCAAAAGAAACTCATTGATTGAAACTTATTGAATTGTGCTTTCGGTTAAATAAAAAGGAAGCATTTGGAAGACTTTCTTGTACAAATTTTTAGTATTAATCAAGTGTTTATACAAATTTTGGTTGAGTCTCGACCGAAAAAGATAAAGTGATTTTAATAAGACTTCCACGAGGTAAGTTATATACAGGGTGTGGCTTCGAAAGAAACCTACATACAGGGTGTCGGACCCACGGGTAGTCGCGTGGCCGACCATTGGCGCCCTCTATTGCGAACATCTGTTGAGTTATTAAGAGTTTTGGAATTGGTGAGTTCTTATTTGTGTGTGCTTAGGCAAGTTATTTAGAATCCACCCCCGTCTGCGGCATGAGCTACGGGATTTAACATCAGCCATTGGTCTTGACGGGACTTGTACATACTTTTGGGCATTTTCCCGTTACAGATTCTTAATGACTTGCTTTAAATCTAAAGATTTGAGAATTGAAAATTGATTAATATTTAAAAGGTTACTATTATCTAAATAGGTAATGTTAAAATCATCCGTACAAAAGACTGTATCATAAGTTATTTTAAAATCGGTCAATATATTTTTCAAATTATTCAAGAGATGTAATCCTGAAGAACTTGGGGGACGATAAATGACACCTACTACAACTGTCTTTTTATTAAGAGAAAAGTTCACCCAAAGTTGTTGTATATAATTTTGCATTTCAGAATGACAAACTGTAAATTTAAATATTTCTTTGATATACATCACTACACCTCCTTCTCTCCCATCTCTATCGAAACGTACAATATTTATCTATACTAACAGTAGCACCTGGAATATTAGAAGTCATCCACGATTCCATTGCGATCTCCAAATAATTTTCTAAAACAAAGATTTTGAAATCATTAATAATGCGGATTAATGAACGAACATTCGGATGAACAATATTTAATGATTTAAAATTCATAACAATAATTCCAATCTATGTATGGTGTATTTATAAAGAAAGAAAATTACTAAAATAAAATTATATTATAATGATAATAAGTAAAGTGTAAATTTAATACTAAATTAAGATTTTTAAGAAAAATTAAGTTAAAGAAAATATGTATTTCAGTGTGAAAAATAACTATAAATGATTCACATCTGTGCGCTTGATAAATTCTATTACTATTTTCGTTCCCATTGTAACAATAAATCTTCAAGTTCTTTAGTTGTGATGCGATGCCGTTCATTATTAGATTTAATCAAAATAGTACCATTCCTGGTCCATACATTATGCGGCTTGTAATGTTGAAAAGCTTTGTGTAAAACCTGATATCTCGTCCCCGTTAGGCCCTTTTGCATGGTAAAAGGCGTATTTTTTAACATGCTCTTTTTCTGTAGAACCAACATCTTGGATTTATAGGACGTAAATTTTACTATAATCGGACGAGCTTTTTTGTTCATACTACGAACCTTCAATCTATGGCTACGATCAATATCAGTAGGTACTATTGATAAGCCCATATTTTCGTTAAAGATTTTGGTAACTAAAATATCAGTATTTTCGCTATCATTTTATACAACGCCAAATATTCGTATATTGTTCCGCCGCACTGTAGTCCAAAACGGTAAAAAAGTGACAAAAGTCGAAAATGTAATAAAATGTATTAGAAATTAAGCCTATATAGGTACTTGGAGTCGCTGATTTCGAATTTGATGTTCTTTTTTGAAAAAAAAACATGATGGCGGATCAAATATGGTGGATATGAAATGAAAAAATCTAATCAGTATAAGAATGCGTTTCAAAAGTATTTATTCAATAAAAACACGAAGGAATCTATTTTTTTTTATTTTACTCTTCATAGGAATCTTTAAAACATTCTGATTCAACAGTTTTTGGCACATAGTTTTTATTATCCCTATGATCTGATGGCAGTAAAAGTTTTATTGCTTCCGAAGATAAAATATTACTTGCCTTTGGCGGAATTTTTCTTAAACTTGTAATTAATGGATTGAAAATATCAGGAGTCGCTGAAAAACATTTTCCATTGTTTTTTCACGTGAACATTTTCGCGAAAAGCCTTTTTTTATATCTTTATTTCGTGACTCCCGAGCATCTTCCGATAATTTGCCAGATCGGTAATATGCAAGATTTTACAATTGCAGCTCCATGGATTAACACTTTGTATACCGTAGTCGACATACAATACCATGGGTATTTTTCAACAAGCATATTCGCAGTAACCAAACAGTATTTTTCAAATAGTTCTACATTTACAGCAAAGCCGCTTAACAATACTTGTAAAATAATGTGGAAATAATTTGTCAAATGTTCGTCAACGCTTAAAGTGTTTGCCGATACAGAAAAATGCTCAAAAAAGCGACGAGCAGTATTGCCATCGTTTGTGTTACTATATCCAGGTCTCGGGCGATCAATAATTAAACCCAACTGCTCCTTAAATCCTTTCTGGATCGCGGTTTTTTAGTCAGCTGTATTTTTCTTGTCTTCCTCAGTACGTGCTTGCAATTGCTTAATTCCAAGTTTGTAGCCTAAATGTAATAAGCATTCAAAAAACGAATCCACGCATGCAATGTCGAGAGCCCCAGGTTCAATGCTGAAGTGTCTATTGCTTTGTCCTTAATTAAGTCAATTTTGTTAAAATCTTTTGAAGTCGCTTTGCACAAAGAACATTGCACGGATGACTGTCGACGTCAACGCAATACACACTTTCCCATCTATCATTGTAAATACCATATCATAATGTCTTAGCTATTCATCACAATATTAAAAGGAACGAGACGTGAAATTTGTTCATCTATGAAGTCTTTTCCCTTATAGTCGACTACGTTTTCGTGCATAAATTGTAATCTTATTGGTCTGCAATATCTCGGAGAAGAAGGTCTAGGATCTTTCCAAACTATTGTTTACTTGTTAGGTTTAAGATCCTTGACTGAAAGTATCAATGGCACTAATGAAGTAAGAAAAATGTGCGTCCGAACAAGTTTCATCGCTGAAAGACGGTTTATATTCACTTTGCCCAGAACTACCGTCACAACCCCATTTTACAACGAGAGTAATTTCTTGAACTATTTTTGGATTCAACATTTGAACAATGTTTTGTTGTAGCTGCAAGTCTTTTAGCAGTATGGTCTAGTAGAGATTGTAATTCAACTTCTGCACTTGTCTCTGTTACTGTTATATGTATTTGATGGATACCATCGCTGTTTAGCGGTGGTAAGATGATAAAAAAAGGGGAATTATGTTCCTTGGCAGCATCTCTCATAACCTTGTATTGGTGCTTCGATAATCTTGCTTCGATAATAAGGGAAAGTACTGCATCATTAGACATCTCTTTTGGGCTGGAAATAATCCATTATTATTTAGCTTTCGGTAAAACTGTTATAACAATGGTTGAGGCATAAAAAGCAAGTTAATTATTACATATCTTATTTGAGAACACTTCAGTCTACTCAGTTCTGTATTTATGTATTAATAAACCAACATTTATTTAAACCTATTTTCGACGCCATTTTGTTTATATGCCAAACATAAATATGTAACAATATTAGATATGTAATTAATCTACTCACTACAAGGAATATCCATGATCAAACCAAATCACAATCGACCAACTACGTAAAAAGTTATTCACAATTGAATATCGGTCTTCAATAGATGCAGCTCGTGTGTTGTATTTTGACACATAAGCTGTTTTCGTTTTCTGTATCATGTACACTAACTCTCTCTCTAGCAGATTCCATTGTACTAAATCTGAAATTCTGACTTACGTTTTTCGACTTTTGTCACACTTTTTTACGGTTTCGGACTACTGTGCGCCGACTGTATTGTTCAAGGGCGTCAATTTTATCGCAGTGTTCTGCATTTTGTTTTTTCAGTGATTGCACGGTTATTTTAAGTTCACAGATATCATTCGAAATTTCTTTGAACCGACTGTTGAAAATCTCAATATCTAGAGCCACTTTATCATATAGCTTTTGTAAAAATGCTTCCGAAGTTAAGTATTTTTTTCAGCTATGCATTGAACGGCATTCACATCGATAGAGTTTTTGCGACTTCTTGTTTTCGTCATTTTAATTTATTTTAGAACTTGTGGCACTTTAAAATTATTGTATTAAACGCGCAGCAGGTGTAAGTCACGTCTATTCACAACTGCGAACTATTTTAGAATTTTAATTAATGGATTAATCAAATACAGAAGATTTGACTTAGCATTAATCAGACGAAATATATTGTCCAAGAGTATGATAAGGAGATTCTGAAATTCGTTAATTAAAATAATGAATTGCAACATTATTTATGCAAAACACTGTACAACCATTAACGTGTACATATATGCAACAAAATAATGCAAACTGATTGATTTTATGGTTAACATGTTGGCTACCAATGATACTGTGATGATTTTGCGTTGTGATACCATATGTATCACCTATGTATAACCCTTCTTGGTGTATTTCTGGACGAAGTATATCACGGGTGATATCGTGCAGTGCCAAGTTTAATGAACTGTTAATATTGTTGGTATATAAAATCGGACAAACAGAGCATGAGGGTGGGATGTGATTCATCTTAGTCAAGTTACAAAAGTAATAAGAAATTAGCAAAATTTGACGGGAAAAGTTACGTTTATTAAAACAACCACACACATTTTTTGTTGTTTATTTAAAAATATGAATAGTTACAAAATAAAAGGATATATTTTAACAGAGAAATATCATATTAGTGTCTTTCTTGAAAAGTTTTCAAACATAGCGCAGGAACATTTGGACAATTATTACAAATAGTGGAAACCAGTTCAGTCTTCTTTGCTGCTATTTATGATTTTTTGTGAATTCCATACTCATTCTCATAAATTCCAACATGTTGGTTTCTCTTTTTTCGATTATCTTTTTTGTCTTTTCAATACTCTCTTTTAGTACATGTTTATTTTTCTTGTTATTTTTCTCGTCATCGAGCCCTCTCTAAAATCTGCTATTCGAATTTTGTTATTGTTTATTAGTTGGTATAAGATGAGGGCATTGATAACTGACGTACCAAACAGATACTCAAATGCAACCTAACGGTACCATCACAAAAGTCGACGAAGCACGGTTAAATAGGAAGCCAATTGATCTGACGAATCAATACCCATTTTGAGCTCATTGTAAAACACAATAGCTTCTGGTTTATAAATGAATTCTTCTTTACGATTTTTTTTGTCTGTATCTACGATGTTTAGTGTACCTCGTACTGATAAACCTAACACATCTCTTGTCTTTTCAGTTTCCAATAACGTTACCATTATTTTCTGTTCCCTTGATGACCCATTTTTTCATTTTTTTCATCCAAAATTTTCCTTAGTACTCATTTCACACACATATTTTCGCAACGTACCAACGTTATGGCTTTTTCTTTCTAAGAGTAAATCTGCCAACTCAAGGTTGTTATAATAATTATCTGCTACTAGAGTACGTCCACTATCGAGATAATCTTTCATCAAATTAAAAACGACTGTATTGCTGTAACCGTGTTACTCTTCCCTTTATAAATTTCTGTTTCATAGGTATATCCACTTTCGTCACAACTTGAAAATTCTCACACCATATTTCCATGCCTTTCCTGGAATGTACTGCCGAAACAGTAACCTCTTCCTAAATGGTACTATAGATTCATCTATGGATACTACCTCTGGGGGAACCTTTAGTTGCTTGAATTTTTCAGTCAATTCATCCGTAAGAAGTATTATTTTGTAAAAACGATCTTTTTTATTTGCTGTCTCATTATCAACAAAATGGATAAATCGTAGTATGGTTATTTTTTATGTGTACACGCAATTTAATTCAATTCCATCGAAAAATGGGTTTGTAGAGATACTACCTTGTAACGTGTTTTTGCGTTACAATTGTAATTAATTATTTTTAAACTAGGATCAAATAATCCTAGGCCGGCTACAACTCAGTTGTTAATACAATTATGAGCACCAGAGCCTTTTTACGTAAAAGACACAAAAAAATCAATAAATATACGCTAACTTGCAAATCTTAATAAACAATAGATAATTAGTTTTAACTAATAACATTTTAATTTGCAAATGAATAATACTTATATATCATGTTAAATGTTCAACAAATTAAATTCGCAAACTAAAATTCAATTGGAATATACAACCAAATTTTGTTGTCGAGGTCAAATTTATCGAACTAAACACTCGATAAAATAATCAAAAGCGTGCATGAAAACTTTTAAGGAAATAAATAATGGGGATGTGCATTCTTCAATTTCCCAAAAGCGCGTTAGCCCCTTTTCAATTTAATTGTAAAAAGCAGTTTGAATTGTCGACATCAGTCCGTTCATTTCACCTGCAATTATCCAACCTAGAAGTGTTTTGTGTAACATAGGCTTTTGTTTGCCTAATTTTATTTGACCCTTTTGTACCAAGTTCCAAAAGGTTTTAGAGCCAATAGGCATGTCAATTTGACCGCATTTATTGAATTCAGGATCAGCAAAAGGCAAATTATGTGGAATGTTTAGGTTAGTTATAGGAAATGAGAATGTAGGTATATTATCTGCAATCTTTTGTATTATAAGACAATTAATTTGATCACTATAAGAATGATGCAACAGTTTACTTGCTACTAGTGTACTGTAATTGACCGTGGAAGTATCTTTATTTATGCCTGTAATTGACATTTTTTGTTTGACTTTCGTTAGCCTTAATTTGTCAGCTAATTCAATTGTGATGAAATTGGATTGGCTGCCACTATCTAGTAACACCCTACAATTGTGTTCTTCACTTTGCTTATCTTTGCGGTAGATAATAAAGTTTGCACAAAATTTGTGTTGACGTAAGCTCCTGTTGAATCCTCAGAATTTGAATTACTGGGAATTTCAGCTTCGTTGGAATTGTTCGGTTTTGAATTGATTTCAGAGCTAGAACCTTTTGAATTTTCACCATTATTTAAATGAAGCAGTGTATGATGTCTTTTATGACATAACTTGCAAACAAACTTACAATTGCAGTCTTTATTCTTGTGGTCTCTAAAGCAATTAAAACAAAGTTTTAGAGACTTTATTTCCGCGAACCTTCGTTCCGGTGTCATGTTTATAAATTTATTGCATGTACATAGGTGTATACCTATGAAATGAGACTTTTTTTTTCAATTTTAAACGTT
>VTPC01090843.1:32755-58149 GCA_011009095.1 Ignelater luminosus | reverse complement strand
ACATCTGTTTGGTGCAAGAACGAGATAAGCAAGGACTTGCCGCTTTCTTGCGTCAAATAGCGATGGTGTTAAGTCCACAAAGGTACGTTATACAACTCAATGTGCATCTGAAATATATCGTTCTTGCATCCATCGATCGGACTTTTAAAATTTACAGTAATGGTATTAATAAGTCATTTGGAACTAAAAGTGGACTTACCTTGTTCTTGCAGCAACGTCTTCAATTATTATTCAATAATTAACTCCCTACTATTGCTATAACGAATTGTGACGACTTTACTTTTATTGTATAAAAAACAGATTAAATAGAGTAATTAACATGCTATATACACCAACTTTTCAGAAGTTTATAAATAATTTATTCATGATATTTTCAAAATAAGCATCCCGAAGGACCTTGTACATTATGGTAGTGTTTTCTAAAACATCTACAAATTTATAAATTTTAATCACAAATAATAAACTGTACAACTATCATAAAAATCAACCCTGCGGTTTTTAGATACAAGCCTTCATAATGAGGGGACAAGACTTATTACTCTGAGAGTAGTAAGAAGAAATAAAACACACATTTCAATAAAACATTTCATTTTTGTCACCGATTTGTTACATAATAACTACACATAGGTAATATTAGTTACAACTGGTATTTTTTTGACAGTAATAGACATTATCTATACGATTTTATTTTAATTTAACACAGTACAATATAGTTTTGGTAAAGTTCGATACAATATGTCAATATAGATTACTAATAACAATAGTATAGTACATAAAATACTTAATAGTCTCTATTACTAAAACACTGCCCGTTATTCATGGTGACTCTAATACCGTAATCTATATTGACCATTTTCTTTTAAGTACAAATACTAAATAGTTTATTTGGCTAAAGAACACAGCCTTCATTTGCAAAACAGCGATTGACGACGCTGACGAAAATATGGACGCCTGCATCCTTAAAATGTAAAATACTTTTAATTTTTATATAATGAGTAAGATTATTTTCTTATTATTTAAACGACTACATTTCATTATGAAAGTTTTTAATTATTTTTTAATAGTTAGCATCAATAAATTAGTTTTAGTCAAAAATATGAAAAGTACAAAAAGACATCATTGTACTCTTTTTTATAAATTCTTGAATGAATATTTTTTAAATTTAGTTTCTCATTGTCTATAAATAAATACCTAAATATTGATTAAGTTTATTAGAAGCTGTTAAATAGTTAATTGGGATTAATTTGACACAGTTGTAAATATAATCGATATTTTAAGTAAGCAGACAATCCAGAATCGAAAGGAATAAACCTACTAAATTAAGAAAGATGCAACAAATCTTTTAATTTACTAGTGTACAAGGCAGGTATTAATACAAAGTGAGCAATAATAATATTTGGAGATGAACCGTAGTAGTAGGCGTATTGATTATAAGACACGAAACGTCGCCTTCGAATAAAAAAAACAACTAAAGAAAAGCTTATCAAAGAGAATTACAAGTAGAATACATAGGTATAAGGTTAGATCCTGCATAAAAATAAGTTTCTTAAGGTTATCGGCACGCTTTAATTCAGCAAATGAGAAACGTGCCCGTTCAAAAGTTCAGTATGATCTAACTTGTCTTTTTATGCCGTGGATAATTCCTCTAGATATTATTCTTTCTTTTTAAATGTCAAAAATGTTTTTATCTGTAACCGACAAAAGTAGTAACTAAAGAAGATAAAGATAAAGGTGGTTTTTATTGTAGAGTGTCTTTTTGGCAGTGTAGGTTAGCGAATAAACAGAAGAAAGAATCTAAATAAATCTAGCAAAAATGAAAAATCTTGAAAATTTAAAATATTGATAATTGTGTTTAAGATGCACTAGAAAAGAATTATGGATTGAAATCTTTTCTTAAAACAAATTTTGGCCATTCCCTTCTGTTCTTTTTTTTCAATTATCTTGTTCTTGTGTTCTTTATGGGTATAGGCTTAACTACTGGGCTAGTATGGCAGCTTTTGAGTATTAGTATTTGTACGTTAAATTTTGCGACACGAACTAGAAAGGCTTGGGCTTTCTAAAAGAGGAAAAAAGGAAGAAAGAGCAGGGATTTAAATATTTTTAGGCCAAGACACTTTGATTCAACAAATTTTACTATCTAGAGAAATCAATTTTGAAAGCATTACAGAAGCTAAAGGAAAAAATAAAAAATTTTCAAGACACGACAATATTCTTGCCCACTTTGTGCTAATATCTCAGGTTTAAACAAAGGAACATTTCGAATGTATAAGAAAGTATGACAAAATGAATAAGTAAACCCTATATGTATTAATATGCATAGTAAGGTTTGTGCGTTGTGAATTTAGCAAGTGACTTTTAAATACTTATACATTAATTACTGTATTATAATTACAGTCCTTTTAATAAATGTATACCTTAATAAGTCGTTAATTTTTCCCTCTCCATAAATGCGTCAAAAATAATAAATAATTATTTTACGTAGTATAGTACGTACATATAATTACATATACATAATAATTTATAATGTTACATACTGTTATTTTAAGTGAATGTTTATAATATTCTCATTTATATTAAATTTATACTTTAGCTTCTTTACTTTCGTGTCATCCATACAAATACATGGCTACTTTAAAAGGAGAATTGTTATCAAGGTACATTTGAGTTACGGAAATATTTTTCTTGGTGCGTCACCTCGAATCCGAAGGATCACCACCAGGATCGCTCTCTTCCCCCAAGGAATTTCCATGCTGCTGTATATTATAACTAGGAGATCGAAATTGCCTGCCTGCAAGCTGAGATCCATCGGAACCTCTTCTGGAACTTTGCGAGCCTTTGCCTTTGCAAAAGCATTTGCAAATGATCCGCTTAAAGGCGAACCTAAAGTCTTTCGAAAACAATGCGTAAATTAATGGATTTATAGCACTGTTGCAATATCCCAACCAGAAAAGCACCGAAAACACTACAGGATGTATACAACTTTCGCAAAAGGCGCGTATAAGGTACATCGTAAAAAAGGGTAACCAACAAAATATAAAACCTCCAACAATGATACCCAACGTTTTTGCGGCTTTCGTTTCCATACGAAACCTTTTTACTTGCGCTTTAATATTCCTCTTTCCCATTCGTTTCGACATGAGCTTAGGCTTGCCAAGGCCATCTTCGAAGGCACTAGGGCTAGGACTGGGATCTCTAACCCTCTCGGAGTGACCATCGTAACTAGCTCTCCTCGGTTTCCTATGTTGTGATCCTAAACGATTTTGTACACGTAGATGATTATCTCGGCGACACAAATTGGTCGTTGTCATGTCTTTTCCATTCGCCGTAGTATAATGTACCGCGTACGTGGCTTGCCCTAATGGAGATGTCGGACTAACCGATAGTAGATGAGGGTTTGACGAAATGTTCTCAGTGGAAGGATAACTAACGCTAATTTTAACTCGTTCGTGTTTTCCACGCGGACTGGGAGATGCACTTCCTGTCGTCGTCGTGGTACTATTGCTTCCGGTGCTATGCGGCGAACCGTGGTGCTGCTTGGTGGAAGATCCACGTCCTCTGTGTATCCGTAGTGTTAGGCGTTGTTCTTCGAAACGATTACCAAGACCTCGAGAACCTGAAATTATATTTTTATTAATTTCTGTTTCTTGTACTATTTCTATATTAAAAATTTAATCGTTGAGAAAATTCTTAATGTCATAAAAAGAATGCGTTACAAAAACAAATTACTTTATTCTCCGCATGTTTTAGGTAAATATTATTTCATCGTCCTGGGGTATTTTGCGGAAATAAATTATTACGGAGATATGCTTTTGAACGGCTGGCATTTTCAGGATGTACCTAAAACTTACACCTGCACCGTTAATAATATTTTGAAACCTCGCCTACCGTTATCACACTCATAAACATTATTTCTACAGAAATGAACTTCCTCGAAATTTTATTCAACTTAACACGTTGCGGTAAAAAATGTCAGTTTTTTGAAATTTTACAATTGATAGAAAAAGGAAGTTCGGTGGATGATAAATAATCTAATCAACTACAGCCTGTTAAACTTTGATTTATCTAATTATAAAGTCAGATTCTGGACGCATTGTATTGTTAAGACAGGTCTTCTGAGAAACTTTTTTTGCTTAACAATTTGAGCTAAAATATAAAAGTGTGTCTGCATATTCAAAATTTTAAAGTTCGTCTAGTAAAAGATTCGATAATAAGAAACATGTTATTGACTCATTACAAATTCCTTAGAGAGTAGAAAGTACAATAACTTTTCAACATTTTAGAAAACCAAGCTGAACTTCCCAGAACTCGAATAACCTACGTAAACAAGTAGTAATAGGAAGTTATAAAGCTAGGTACCTCTTGGTGTATGTTTCAACTATTAATCTGTCAACATTTTCGTTGTTTAGTTCATTTCTTTACACCGCGTCCTTGTGCTTCTGTAAGTTTTAAAATGGCTGATGACAAAGAGTAAAGAATTTGCATTAAATTCTGCCTCAAGCTCAAGAAAATTACAGCTAAAACCCATCAAATGCTAAAGGAGGTCTTTGGTGACCAAGCCTTAAGCCAAACAACATTTGAGTGGTTTAAGCGGTTCAAAGAATCGCTGGAAGATGACAAACATTCGGTCGCACAACCCCCGAAATTATTGCAAATGATCCATAAATAGAGAAGGCCAGCCATTCATAACGTTTACGATCCTGTTAGCCTATCATATAGAACGTATCAACGTATTCTACCGGATAAACTGGACACGAGACGAGTTGCAGCAAAGTTTATTCCTCGTTTCTTGAACAATGACCAGCAAGACTATTGGATTCGGGTGCGCTCCAACAAACGGTTAGAGATGATCGTAATTTCCTAGCAGCGTCATAACTGGTGATGAATCTTAGATGTACAGTTATAACCTTGAAACAAAGCAGCAGTCGTCTCAGTGAAAGACATCAAGTCAATGCTGACAATTTTCTTAGACATGCGAGAAATTGTGCACAAGAAGTTTGTGCCACCTGGTCAGACTGTTAGTGGGGAAGTTTTACAAAGACATTTTAAGACGACCGAGGGAAGATGCCAGGGACCTCCTGGCAAAGAGCACCATGAACCACCTCGTACTTGCTTGATCTGGCCCCTCGCTACCTCTTCTCTTAAATGAAAGTCCGGTTCAAAGAGCGTGGTTTTGACTCCATTGAATAGATTCAAGCGGAAACGCAGCAAATGCTGAACACACTGAAGCCTGAAGACTTATGTAAGTGTTTTCAAAACTGGAAAAGTCGCTGGAATCGTTGTATTCAAGCCCGGGGTGACTACTTTAAAAGTGATGGTGGAGTTAACTTAAGTATTCATGTTTCTATGAGCAAATTCTGGGAAATTTTGGGTAGCACCTCGTAGAAACCAACGTTTACTGACTGGAAAATGTCTTTAAAGCCATCCTTTCTGATCGATTTAACTTTTTGTAGTAATCTTGTAAGACCATCCCGTGCTAGTGGAACGTAACAATCCCTGATAGTTCTAATGCAAAGTTAATTTCAGCTTGGAACTTCTGACCAAAAATCCTAGAATTGTTAAAAGTAGAGTATTTCATCAGTAATCTTCTCCTTATTGTCTGAACAAGCTAGAGCTGTTGTTGGGCCAGGTGTAGTACAGACGTGAAGCCTTTAAGCAAGATTTACATTTCTTTGTACGCTAAAATTTTAGTTGACTACCGCAAACCATTGATTGAACGCTTTCATCTCCGGCTTCAAGTTAGCTGAAAAATAATCTATTTTAGATTAAATTCTAGAAGAGTGGCAAAACTGTGATTTGGACGTATACAGACGTAACAGACTTTACCTATTGGCAGTTTAGACACTAAAGATCATTTGCGTTGGCAGATAAGCTTGGATTCCATAACAGATGCGCGTAAGTGTAGTGCTAGAGGTAGGTTTAGAGTAAAGTACTTAAATCTGCTACTTTCTGTATTTCTCCTCCTCAGAAAACCATCCAGCATTTTAGAGAGTGTATCTTAGCCTATAGAATTATTATCCTGCACTCGTTTTCATTCTAGTCTCTAATTGAACACCTTAGCGCTATTATAAAAATTTTATTTTTATTGATCTGGTGTTGTATATGTTTCAGTTAACCTTTTTTGTCTCCTCCTAGATGATTCTTTTGCTACCAAAAACTTTATATTTACACAGAATATGACAGGCTGTCTCTAGCTGCTTATTACATAATCTACAGCAGGGGGTGGACAAATTCTGCCCTTGGGGAGTCACGTTTACATATTTTATAGGTTGAAAGTCAAAACTAAATTGTTTAGTTAAATTTCTGCTTAAAAGTTGGTTTCGAGCCAATTTGACATGGGGTCTAAATTCACCTATCCTGGTCTACAGTGAAGGCGTTCTAGCATAGAAACAGCACAGATTTGGAGGCAATCTAAGTTCTACCTCCGTTTTGTATTATGACACTCTTTCTCACTTTGAGCACTCTTGGTTCAGATGAACTTTGAGAAAAACCACTTTTGGGCAAGTTCAAACATGGATTTGTTTGATCACAATTCCTCATTGTTTAGAAATTATTGCAATAAGAATATTGTGAGCTGCATAAAAGTTAACCATTTCAAGTTTGGGCATTCGTCCAACCAGATTATAAACATACCTTTGTACATTTTGTTTTCGTACAATTTTCTTATAAACTTTGGGAAAAATTAGATAAGTTATTTGCTAAAGTATCTAGGAAGGTATCTCGGTTTCGTCGCAACCCTTCACTTCAGGATATGACGTGGTCTTTGCCCGGGGTCACACAAGATATGGCAAAAGGCTGCAATCTAATAGGTAAATCTGTAGTCAAAGATGAAGGGTTCAACAGGTATGAAGCAGAGTACGAAAATGGCAACCTGGTAGACTACCGTAGAGTTTGGTGAGAATACCACAGAGATCTTGCAGATCTTACTTATTAGTTGAGAGATCAACTAAAAGGATCGTTGAGGAAAGTTGGAGGTGGACGTTGAGGTTCCAGATATATTCGGCGAGATTGGATTGTACGATTCTACAGAGGTTTCGTTTGAGTTTTTCAGAGATTGGGATTTACTGATCTTAGAGCGGTGGTCAGAGTTTCGAAGATAACAGAGCCTTAGAAAAACTATCGGCGAATAATCTGGATGGGAATGAAATTGTAGGATACACTTACAAAGAAAGTATGTACCTTTGAAAGGGTTTGTCCAACGTGGATTCGATATTACTGATTTTTATGACAAAATCGGAAGGAATGCCGGTGGTTAGAGGTTTCAGGAGAATTCCGCACTAATATACACATAATAAACATCTTTTCAGCTTTATCTATACTTAAGTTTCTTTTAAAACGCTTGGGTCTATACAAAAAGTATTGGGCTTTAAACACCTTCAAGTATTTTAAATCTCTGACGGTTTCATGAGTCCAAATTTCTAATTCTAGGTCCAATCAAATCTAACAAGTACACGGCCGTGTTGCACACCTCTCCCCATAGGAGCTTTGGCAGGTTGTAACTTTGTAGTATGGTTGTGCGGAGGTGCTGCTGTTTTATAATAATATATGAGTTCGTTTAATAATTAAACAACAAAAATAAATGTTATTTATTAAAGATTGTTCGGAGAAGGTCTCGTCATCACTGACCCTCATCGACTCTGTACAAATGTCGAACCACGATACCACCTTCTTACATCATGATCTTTGCACTTGCAGTCACGTATTCGTACGCAGCTGGTCGCAGCCCCGGCAAAGGCGTCCTCACCGTTCACACCTACCAACATCCGTGCGCGGTCGCCCCATTTGACTTCCTGTGCGCTTTCGTACTTAGCGTACTAGAGGGGAAGTACTGTAGCTTCATGGCCTCAGATCATAATATATACTCTGTAGATGAAGCCTTTTGCATTTGCTGTGAATATTAAAACTGTGCCAACATAACAGACAAAGAGAGCAATACTTTGGTTATTGTGGAGCATACTCAATAGATATTTTAATAACATAGGCGTACGTAATTGTTTTTATAGGGATCTGCCATATACAATGCACGACTTCTCACGCACTGCTAACAAGAACACTGATAAAACAGAAATAAACCATCAGGGATCGGCACAATCCTGTTCGCGGGCAAATCTCCTACTCTGAAATTCTTGTTATTTCAGGTTATTGTTTGCTACTGAACTTACATCCACTTTGAAGCATAATGGGCACGCCTACAATGATTACGGCTGGAGATCTTGGCATAAAATATTGGCAGGATGCTTCATCTACAGAGTATATATGATTTAAGGACCTGGCATTCTCGGAGCCGCGCGTGTGGTCCACTTTTGTCCTCCCGAACTGCGACCAGTCCCTTCCAGTCTTCTGTCTTTACAGCTATTTGCATGAAAATGTATTGATCCTCTCTTATTTACTTTCTTCCTTCCCTGATTTCTACCAGTCAGAGAATTGTGTACGTCAGCCCTTACAAGTGTCTCACTTTGCTTTCTTCTCTCTCATAATTTACTTATCCTTCTTGTTAAAGGATTTACGAGGTATGTGAGAAAAGCAATGAGACTGATTTCATACTAACCAAAGTTATTATTATTTTCTAACAACAATGTTATCCCCTTCAAAGTAGTTCCGTTGGGCAGCTATACACCGGCGGAGTTGTTGTTCCCACTCTTGGTAGCAGCGTTGGAAGTCTTCAACTCGTCGGTCACAGTCTTTTGAATATTCTCCAGAGTTCCAAAATGACGTTCTTTTAGGACATGTTTTAATTTCGGAAAAAGGAAAAAGTCACAAGGACTCAAATCAGGTGAATAGGGGTATGAGGAACAACAGTAATGCGTTTTGAGGTCAAAAATTCACTGATGGAAATTGCTGTGTGACACGGAGCATTGTCATGATGAAGCATCCACTTGTCTGCAATGTCTGGTATCACACGAATCACTCTTTTCCTGAGCTTTTCAAGGACACTTTTATAAAACACTTTGTTGACAGTTTGTCCTGGTGGAACAAATTCTTTGTGCACGATACCCTTACTGTCAAAAAAACAAATCAGCGTGGTCTTGATCTTTGATTTGCTCATTCGACATTTCTTCGGCCGAGGAGATGACGGAGTGTGCCACTCTTCGCTTTGCCGCTTTGTTTCAGGATCGTACTCAAATATTCAGGATTCATCACCTGTGATCACACAATTGAAGAATTCTTGGTCATTGGCAATCCACTCAAGAAGATCAACGCACAGGTTTTTTCGGATGTTTTTCTGTTCAGTTGTGAGGTTTTTCGGCACCATTTTGGCACAAATCTTTCGCATGTTCAAATTGTCTGTCAAAATTTAATGCACGGTGAAAGTGTTTAAATTTAACTGTTCACTCATCATCCTTATTGTTAAACGACGGTCTGATCTCACAAGAGCCCTCACACGTTCAACGTTTTCGTCAGTTTCTGAAGTTGAAGGTCTCCCTGAGCGAGGTTCATCTTCAACGTGTTCTCGGCCGTCCAAAAATGATTTGTGCCAGCGGAAGACTTGTGCTCTTGATAAGCACTGTTCCCCATAGACCTGTTTCAACTTTTCAAAAGTCACACTCGCGGATTCACAAAGTTTAACACAAAACTTTATTGCACAACGCTGCTCTAAATTCCGATGCTCCATTTCTGTAACACACAACAAAAACGCAACTTCACTGATGGCGCTGTCAAAAATAATGTGTTAGCTGTACGGAGTTGTAACTCGGACTGAGGAAGTGGAAGCGATAAACAAACCGGTTTAGCACAGGCCGGTAGACACAACGTTGCCAGATCTCCCGCAGTGTTGCCAGTCTCATTACTTTTCTCACACACCTCGTACATAGTTTCTATCTTCATTCATTGTGAGCTCAAAGAACCACAAATGTAATCCTTAGAATATTAAAGATTAACGTATTCAAATAACAATTATTTTTGACTTCTTATAATAATTATATTAATTGAGTTGTAGATATCACAACAAATTTATTTAATCAACGATGGACTTTACATACATGACACAAGAAGAATATATAGAAAATGAACAACATGTGGTACATCGGTTTAGTTAGGCTGTGGCAATGTTAGGCACTCAAAAGCTCAATGCTTTCATTTCAACAGTTTATGTTAACCCGTTTTCATTTGTCCCATTAATCAACTTGTCCTTAGGGCGAAAAGTTAGACTTTAATGAATTGCATGGTTATGTCATTTCTATCTACAATGGCAGATGGCGGTTGAGCTAGGTTTTGGATGGTGAAAATGAATTGAAAGTTACATTTCTTTACCTATCGGGACTTTTTACTTCTTTTTCTTACCTTTCAGTACCTGATGTGCTTTGGATTCTTTCTGTTGTTATAATTTGCAAAGTGAATCCCGTTACGTCAACTGGTGGGGTTTACCAGAAGGTAAGCAAGTTAACAACAACCACTACTTTAGCACATTGATAGATACTGTGTTAATTTTCCAATGTTTTCTACTCATTTGTTAGTTTTTTCAAAATTTTAAAATTGTTATTTGTCGAAAACTTTAAATTTTAAGATTAATCTGGTTTTTAAGAAAACTTTTATATTTTAACTCCGATGTGTTACTAACATATCAAGTTAAAGCCCACCAATTAAAATTGGACAATGCCCAGGTCTGCAGCTTATCTGGTTCCTGAGAAAATGACAGTCAACTAATATTTCAGAACACGGCGGGTTTCAATTAAATTATTTAATATAGAAAGCGAAAACAATTCTTTGTAATATTCCCATTCATAAGGACATTTTGACATACCAAGTTTCTTCAAGGTCTCAGAAATCAAGGGAGAACTGTGTTGATTTGACATGAAGTTACTTATTAAAAAAAATAAAAATCTGCTTTGTATCTTGAGAAGTATGGACTTGAATATAAATGAAAGTAACTAAAGTATTCTGGAGACTGCGAATGCCGTTGAATTTTTATTAGAACCTAATGCAATCAGCCTTTTAGTAGCTGCAATAATTACGGAGATACCCATTTAATTGGAATCTTGCTTTTACAAGACAATTATCTTGTACCACGAACACGTCTTACCTTACGTTTTTGTAGCTAAGGTTATAAATAGCAGAATGTTATAGTTTGTATTTATTACCAAAACCAATTAGAATACTTCATAAAACACCGCAAATTTTACAAAATTATTAATAGCAATTCAATAGGCCCAAACTTACTCATGCAAGTGTTAGAACTAAAATAAAAAAGAAATGTTGATTCACCCAAATAAGATATGCAAACGATGCGGGTTTAAGAGGGATAATCCATTCAACAATTCTTATCCGGTTAGCAGGTCCAGTTTGGGCTATTTTCCCGGCTTGGTTTACCGCATCGACCCACCCTCGGACATCAGAATAAATAATTTTAGAATTTTTGTTAAACTTTACATTTAATTTTCTAAATAGGCATAGATAGAATCGCACAAATCTATCTTAAAAAATCTCTCAGTCAGCAAAATAATAAATCATGGTTCTGCGAAATTCCATCTTTACTTTTCCTTTAGCCTAAAAGAACTAAGTAATTCTCTAGAAGTCCAACCATTAATCAGAGAAAAGCTTCCAACCCATCATTTTCTTTGTTATGTAGTTGCTGTATTAAGTCATAAACGAAGAAATTGTAGGCGTATAAAAGCTATTAACTTAGAAAATTTATCGAATCCAACTTGGATGATTTATTCGAGAATTTTAATGATTCAACCCATTTCACCTTTTTAAACAAAGCGTGATTGAAAAATAATTAACCAAAAATACTTAACTTCATTTTTAATTAAAACAAATCTCCGTAAGATAAATACGTTTCCCTCCAAATATCTCCATTTCGCGTCTCTCTATACGTACGATTTCTCAATCGTATCCGCTAAAGCTTTTCTTTGAATTTGTCAAATAAGCCAGACTGCATGCTGAATTGACATATAGAAAAGCATCTGACATATCTTCAGGCTTCTACATGGCCTTTGAGAGGACGTCTTTCTAGTGTATTCACTTGAAAGCTGATACAGCGAGTGAGTGCTTCTATCAGCATATCCCGTTTGCTTCTTCATTTTTTAGTTATTTATATTTTGTTCCTTTTTTTAAGGCTAGAAAATACTTGGATATGTAGATACTGAAGCGACCTTTTTAAAAAAGGAGCAGATTTTTTCTTTTCGACGACGCGACGCGTCGTTCTAATATATTCACGTTCATGTTTCTATTACAAAAAAAGGGTACACTTGCTAGAATTAAAATACGTGAGATTCCACTTGTTCCAATTAACTTTTTTAGTATCAAATAATCTCGTCGTGAAAAAATTATTGTTTACTTATTATTCATAGAGGTTTTTATTGTAGAGGTGTCTCGACGAACTGTAAATAGCAGAGAACGACGAGACGGTATTTGTGCAAATATCAAAAGATATTACTAGTGATGAAAGGAGTTCAAGAAAAATTTTACTTTTTGCTTTTGCTGTGCTAAGGATAATCTTTCGTGAAGCACTCGTACAGAAGTTTATTTTTGTCAATTTTTTATTAAATTCATCTTGATTAAAATTAGACTTTAAAATAAAATCAAGCAACAAAAAATTCAAACATTAAGTATAGAATTGCAATTTGTTAATGTTCTCTTTCTCAACTGTTTTCATTTACAACTAAAGATTTTAAATGACCTCAAAGGAAAAAGTCAAGGGAACTGAAATCTGATCCGGGGCACATCACATTTCTGTTCTTGTACACTAAAATGAGCTGTAGTACCATGTTGCATAAACCAAATACATAAAAGAAAGCATGTAACGGTTCGTTACTTTTCATATTAGGTAGTCCCATTCAAACAGGACCACACATTTATTTAAATATTTTAAAAACTACAAATGCTAAACTTATGATGATTTAGATTCTGACTGTGACCGGCGAGGTGTACCAAGACTTTCTGGCTCCCAATATTCCAAATTGGATGGCGGCACGCAACGTCAAGAAGCCCATTTTCGCACATGACAATGCGCGTCCACACATTGCCAATGTGGTGCATGAGTGGCTTGATCAAAACCAAATGGAAACATGGATTCAGCCACCATATTCGCCAGACTTACAACCATGTAATTTCAATTGTTTTGGCAATCTGAAGATTGGTCTAAGTGGTACTCGATAGGCCAACTTTGATGTCCTCAAAAATAGGATTGATGAGGTTTTGCAAGATAGTTTGGGGCGTGGCCTATATCAAGGTGTTTCCATGATGCCTGAGAAATGGCAAAAGGTGCTGCAATATCTGCATATTTATTAAATTTGTTTTCACAAATTATTACTTACTTAAAGACAGGTTACTTATTAAGATCTTTATATTTACAACGTCAAACGTACGTTCCTGCGATAATTATTTCAAGTTGGGTTGCGTGGTGACCTCTATTAAGCAATAGGGTTATGGAGAGTAATTTCTTTCGCGGAGTAGCAATCTGCATAATTCAGTTACTGTATAAGTCGCATCTGCGCGCGTGGTGTGCAGATCAGGGCGTGTCCGACGCCATTATGGGCAGTAAGATTCTGGGCATTGAATGGGAGAGTTGTGGGAAGTTTTGTGAGGCGTTTTCCATGGAATTAGTGTTGGTGGTCTATTACGTTTATCATTTTCTTGGAGTGCATTTTAAGTATATCAGCATAGAGCTGGATCTCGAAAAGAGGCCACCTTTTTGAATACATTGTTTGGAAGCTGCAGCAGAATCTATAGTGGAATTCGTCATCATTTTGATCCCTTATCGTTGCGTGGACACAGTCAGTCCTCGGTGTTTTAAGTAAAGGAATATGCAGTTGCCCATGTGAAGAAAGATTTGGATTGTCACAGCTATCAAAAGGTTAATTAAACACCAATTATAGCAGTGTTTACGTTCGTTTGGCTTTGGCCCAAATAAACGAAGTGCATTCAAAGCTTGTAAATGTAAATATATAACGACTCTTTTCAGCATAATCGTTGTGGTTTTGTGTTCGTTCTAATTCACCATTTGTCTCAACGAACAATAAATTTATAATTCAGTAAAGTCAAACGTGGAATTTGTAATGCTGACAAGTTTTATTTTAATCGTAACTATTTCGCTTGTTTTTAATTTGTACGAATGATCAAATTTACTGTTGAGTTTTGTTAAATGAAATCAGATATTTTAAATGTATTAAATGCAGTTGTAAGCTATTAGTAGGACGTTCGACGGGGTCCACGTACTGGGTTTGCGTTCGGGGATTCCCCTCGAGTGTCGCTGGCCAGAATTCTGCTCAGTAAGATTCAATAAGATCATTGACATTCGTTTCTTAAAACGTTATGTATTTTGTGCAATCACCTGTTTATTTGTTTGGTTTTCTTTGTTTTGTTTTGTGTGTAACGTTTATTTAATTTTTTTTAATTTTATAATAGATTTGTTGTTTAAAAGACTAGCCCTTTTATTGTACTTGTATGCACTGGTTTAAGTGAAAATATTGAAGTCACTCAAGCACTTTATTAACTTGATTCAGTTATATTAAAATTAATTAGTAAAGAATATACTCAAAAGACCTTGATATACTGAGTGATCCAAAAAAAGACTTGATGATTAGATTTAAATATTCCAAATTTAGTTAAAGAAACATATCTACAGGGTGATTTGGAAATACCCCTGCACAGGGCGGCTTAACGCCTTGAGTAAGTTTTTGTTTCAGAAAGTTTAAGTAAGTATTGGTGAAGCTGTTGCCGATTTAAGAGGGACTATGGTCCTTTTAAATTCAACTAGTATCCATTTTGAGCTATTTTAGTGGTAAGGAAGCATTTCGAACATAGCCGTCTTCGACTGTTTGCTAGTCTGGGTATCAGCAAACATAGTTCTTCGTGCCTTTTAATCGCTGATTATAAGTCTGTGTCTTAAAGTTTATTTTGGCACCTCAGATACTATACCAAACGAAACTCACTTAATATGCTTGTAATTTCGTTATGTTTCGGTTTAAAAGAATATTCTCTCTCTCTCCCGTGTTAATTGAGGCTGTATCTATAAACTACCATCAAAAATTGTTTTTTGTGATGATTAGTTTTGAAACTACACTTTTTTTGATTTTTTCAAAAACTAATTGACTTGAGTAATTCAAATTTAGCCAGATTGTTTAGTAACGGGAGATCAAGGAGTTAATCTAAATTTTATTACTAAATATTTATTATTTAGAAATTGACTTTTTACTTAAAATAGAAACGATAAAATGCAAAATCGAAGTAGCAATTGTAATAAGTCGTCTAGAGATTTTAGTATGTCTATTAAGATTAGCTCACCTCCTAAAGCATAAAATTTTACATTGTTTGATCCCAAGCTGAAAATTTTGCGATAATTAAAACGTGATTAAATGAAAAAAAAATTCCTGATTTTGGTATATTCGGTTTGATAATATTAAAAACCATTGACAGCTCTCAAGTAGAAAATTACCCACGCGGCACTAAAAGGTGATTAGAGATTTGAAATAAACTATGCCAAAGGCACAACTTCTACTTTTTTCTGCATAAATATTAAAAGTGCAAGTTGATTCCGAACGGAATTCAGATTAAAATAGAGTAATCAATTACTAATATACTATAGTCAAAGACATATTAAGATTATAGGTCAGCGTCAGAGACTACCATTACAGTTTTGTTTTTGTAATAAAACTTTTTAATGTATAAATGTTATGTTGTTAATTGTAATAAAATATTTTATAAATTGTAACTTTATAACACAAACAGGTCAATATTCTCACATTAAAACAAAGCAAACACTAGTTTGTAACCTCTTTATCATTTCAGGTCGCCTTTGACTATACATGTTTTTGAATTAAAAGATTATGGGTCGGTTTCTGCTTTCGTTATTATTAAACATTCTCTAATTAGTGATTACGTATCGCAACTGATTTTATCTTTTAGCTATATTTGTTTAATTTTTAAAAGAAGTTTTGTTAGTTAGTAAAAGGAGAATATTATAAACCTTAGTAGAAAATGACGCGTACGAGGTGTATTTGTTATAATATAGATAAAATGTAAAAATTTAAAATTCTTTCATGATTTTACTTTTGAAATTGTGATATAAAAATGTAAAATGTCTAGGGCCTGTAATGACCATGATGCGACGCCAATGAAACTGACTATGCCGCCCCCACCCCTATCCTTCGTCCCTGACTGGGCTTGTACAAAAGACTTTTCCGCTCTTATAACGTCTCAGGGGCTGTAATGAATCATTACGTCCTTGTTTCAAACGAAAATGAATTTAGTTTAAGGGCGAAAAAATGTACGTTCCACGTTTCCACTGCAACAAACTACTTTCCTCCCTTGGTACGTAAATAACTATTAGTTTTATTACATATGGGTGTGTAAAAAAGTAAAGAAATATTTTACAAAGTCAAACAATTTATTATCATTACGTTTATGACGTAAAGTTTTTAAAAACCAATGTCAATGTCAAACGCCCGGGTCTCACTTATTCATTATACTTAGCTACTTTTGTCAAGGTGTTTCGAACCTGCAGACGTTTCACATCTTAATTCCGATAGATGCCAATAGATGGCGTTGTTGTGAGATAATTGAGAGAGTTCTTACATATAATTGACAGTCAGTTGGTTGTGAGACAAAGTACCGACACCAAACGAAAGATGATAGTAAATTGAGCTCAATAACGATTTTCTCTCTGCTAGAGGCGCTGTTGTTCCACGTCAAATTTGACAAATTTCAGTTTATAAGTTTCAGGTTATTAGAATTTAAATTTTAGAGAAACGTAATTATCATTGCCGTGTTGTTGCGTATTATTCTTTTTATTCTTTGCAAAACAAGTGTACTTCCTATTTACGCGGAGTCATCTTCATCACTTTCACAATTATTGTTTATGAATTGCCGTAAAATCGATTTCGTAGTGGTCGCGAAACCGTTTTTAATAAACCGAGTTAACTCAAATAACTGTATCATGTATGATCAGATCAGAAATATAAGGTAAGTTCCCGAAAACGCTTTTAATGCGCAACAAGGCATTAATAATTACTTTTTTTTTGTAAAGTTTAAATTCTAATAACCTCAATCTTATAAACTGACGTTTATTCTTTTCAAATCGGAAGTGGAACAACAGCGCCTCTAACCGAGAAAAAATCGTTATTAAGCTCAATTTGCAATCGTTTTTTACTTGGTGTTGGTACTTTTGTCTCACAATCAACTGGCTTTGATAATAGAAAAATAATAATTCCAGACAATGCATGCAATAAATGTACACGAAGAAAAAAATATTGTCATAACAAGTAAACGTCTTTCATAATGCTGTACTGATTAATGAGAATGAGTATGAACATGACGAGATCGATGTATTTGCCGCCCGCGTGCGGTGCGCGCCTTGCATGACCGCTTACGGCGGGCCTGATCGCGTTGTGGTGATTATTGCTTTTGAACATAAGCATAGCTAAACGTTATGGTAGTTTGCAACGTCACGTTTTTCGCGAAAAGGAAGGTCCATCTCTAGCTTTTAAATCTCTGGGAATACGTGGATTTGTTGATTCAGGCAAAACATATTCTTCCCAGAAAGTTAGCAGTTTTGGAGGAATAGTATTTTGCCAAAACAAAGTATTTCTTACAAATATTTAATTGACCCTGCACTTGATAATAATATTTATAATTTTCTTTAATCTGCAAATCATTGTTTTTACTAATGATTATGCACAACTTTTTTGATTTTTAAATCTTTAACGGAGAAACACATTTTACTTCAATCAACTCATTACTATCTAGTATTACACGGTCAGGGCTTTTACCTAAAATACAATTTTCAGGCATAACAAACAGTCAACTTTCTTGTACAGCTCACCGAACGTTACGTGGAAGGTGAACCTGCGATGCGTACTGGCAAACCCTTTAGAAAGGTGGGTGCAACTTTTGTTACTTAATGTACAAATGCTGTGACGCGTATACGGTGTCTCTTTCGTTCATCTTCTATCTGTGTTTCTCTTCTGCGCTGTGTGATCCACAACCTTACGTTCGGTGAGCTGTACTTTAATGTTCAACACCTTTTCAAAATCATGAATAGTCCGTGCTTCATTTTTGATGCCATATTGTATAGTTTTCGTTTTTAAAAACACATTTTTATACAAGTGTGAAGCTTCTTCCTAAACATATATCACCAAATGGCAAAGCCGTTAGATTGTTTCTTCTAGCTTGGTGCCATTTGATGTTCTTCCGCTGTCCTATCAGTAGATGACTCTAAAGCGGAGTAATCTTTTGTTTGTAATTTCATTAGAATTTTTTTTTATTTATTTTTATATCTGTTGGAGTAGCGTCGGGTTGTGCAGCATTTACTCCGTAGTCTATACTGTCATCTTCCATTTCTAATTTTCGCTTCCTTGTTTTTTTCTTATGGAGAAGATGTGACGTTTACTGTAAAATGTATTTACAAAATGTTTATTACTTTTTGTTGACAGTGTATGAAACGAGTATCCGCTACTAAGTGCTAGTTCTGATCGTTTCTCACTAGTTTTAGTACAGTAACATTAGCTCCCAAGCCAGGAATCCAAAAAAGAAAAAAATTGAGTGTTCTAAATTGTTCATTACCCTTTGCTCTAAATGTGATAAAAAGCGTTAGGTTTGGGAAAGAGGAGGTGGAAAAGGATCCGAAAATTAAGTTTTCTCAGTGTTTTGCAAATATCTCGGAAATTACTCAATTTAGAGCTTGCCTTACTCTATATAAACAATTAAAGAACGTAATATTTTCTACAAAAAAGGTCATACGCATTTTCTTTAAATTTATTCTTCCGTCGCGAATGGTAAAAAAGTGTCAGATTACCGCAAATTAAAATGATATTAAATAGTGAAGAAAGATGAAATAAATGAAAGCAAAACAGAAGCATTTTTTGTTTATTTATTCTTGTTTAATAGACGTAATATATAACAATTTATATAAAACTAATATTTGCAATTATTTATAGTCACTACAAATATTATTGTCATTCACAAATATTATTGTCACTTCTCTTTATCGTCACTCCCATAACTATCAAGATCCATCACCAGAGAAGGTTCTTGCTCGCTCTTTTCATGTGGTAGCACTAAATCCTGTTCCTCATTACAATCAATAGTTAACTTTGTATTGCTGCATCCGTATCCAGCGCAGTTGGTGCACACGGTTGTTCATTAAAGGCCACTCCTTTGACACTCGCAATTGACAGTTACCTGAGTATGAACAAGAGATGATGTCTAGCAAGTGTTCTGGAGCAGCAGCAAAAGACGTTGTTGTTAGGAGCAGATGCTTATCGACCTTCATCCATCCCCATTTCAGAGGGTCCTTCTCGCAACCACGCCACTTTTGCACTTGATAATACACTCTCAGTGAGTGTTCTCTTGCTGTTGCCTTTGTTGGGCGTAGAGTAACCAACTTGAACTCTCCTTGCACCGGTTGATTTGCAACAGTCGTTAAGTACATCTGGTGACGTAGAACATCCAAGTTTTGCGTTTTTTTCTTGGATTATACAAAGACAGGATAAACCCTTTGCCAGCATCAGCAATATCATCTGCCTGCGCATTGGGGTTGTTGAGAATTAGTAATTTGCTTCTTAGTTCCCCATCACCTTGAACATTTTTTAATGGGGCTGTTTTCCCTTTCCTATATATCGAGGACAGAGACTCGTAACCTGTAAAGGCATAGACACACAATAAAACAGTTTTCATGTCCCCTATTTCATTCTACATTGCCTGAATATTGTGAGTTTCATTTGGTTGGTTGCGTTTGTTAGGCACAATCATCTTCAAGCTGAAATTAGGAGGAGCAATAGTAATTAACATGACCAATAAGTCAGTGTCGTCACTTGTCACCTGCTACTCTCACCTCCAATCCTTTTTGAGTTTCTGTGATTGCTGTTTGAACAATCAGAGTATCTGCGTCCCCAGGGTCTTGAAGCACTTTACATCCTCTTTTCTTCAAGTGAACTGTTAGGAGGGATATTAACTGTTCCTTATTTTTGGGCTTGCAAGGAACTCACTCTACACAAGGGCGATTTGAATGTGGTCTTCTACTTTGACATCTATATTGACAGCTAAGTGAGACCTTGCGAGTTTCGTCCATTCTAAGTAAGTAACCTAGTCTTCCCAGCTAGCTGTCTTTCTTCTATTATTTTTCCGATAGGTGTAACTTTTAGTTTCGATGTGACCGTTTCGTTCTTGATTTTATTTTCCTCAGAAATCTCATCTCCGTGGCTGTAATTTTACTCTTTGTTTTGCTTGTTAAAGACCATGATTCACTCCCATATAACACCATGGGTCTAACAACTTTCTTATATACTTCCACTTTTGTTTCTTTGGGCACCTCTTTTTCCCCCATAAAGGTGTTCCTCAACGCGTTGTATATTCTACCTGCTCTTCCCACTCTCTCTTTATTTCCTTATCCATCTTTCCATTTTCTTCTATTTATGGTGCCCAAATAATTAAAGCTATTAACTTGTTCTACCTTTTTTTTATCTATTAAGATTCTATGTTTCTTTTCTTTGCTTGAGATTATCATAGGTTTTGTTTTATTTGTGTTCACTTCCATGTTTATTGTTTTTCTTGGTATACATTTGAAATTTTTTGTAAAGCACTCTTTGAGTCTGCTATTAACACCATATCATCCGCAAACATACTTTCTTGAATTGTCACCGTTATCAATTTCCAATATCCCATTTTTGTGTTTATGCTTCTCTGTTTACTTTTCTTTACAGCTTCGTGTATAATAATCGAGAATGAAAGCGGACTCAGAACGCATCCTTGTTTTAATCCGATTTTTGTTTCAAATTCGGCTGATTCTTCATTGTGTAGTCCTATTTTATTTCTGTTTTCTTTATATAATGTTGTGATAATGTCGACCATTTCCGCGTCCACTCCTCTTCTTTCCAGACTGTTCCTCATCTTTTCTTATTGTCCTGTCAAAAGCCTTTTGTAAATCTATAAAACAGGCGTGTAGTTCTTTTCCTTTTCTAAGTTATTTTTCTTCGAGTTGTCTTAATATAAATATTAAGTCTTGGGTGCTTCTGCCCTTCCTGAAACCACATTGTGTATCTTCTATCGATGGCTCTACTTGTTCTCTTATTATTTTTTCTTTAATTCTTGTAAACACTTTTGCGGGTATACTTGTCAGTGTGATTCCTCTGTAGTTGTTACAGTCTTTTGGGTCTCCCTTTTAATGTAGTGGAAGCATTATACCTGTATTCCAATCTTTAGGTCTCTCTTTCTTTTCAATATCATTTAATATATTTAAAAATTTTTCTTTCCCGTTGTTGTCCATATACAGTATGTCCACATTTCGATGCTCACTATTGGGATCCCGGAAATTGTAAGAAATACAAAGTAGGTTAAGTTAGAAAAGATTTGGCTATTTTGAAGATCAGTTTACTTATGCTTTTGTTTTTTCAAAAAAGTTCACGGCTTACTAGATATTTGCTAAAAACGAAATTATCTTATTTTTTTTTAAGTGAAATATCTCAGGAACGAGCAAAGATAGAAAAGAACAGCAAAGAGGGTGTTTTAGAGAATTTACTCCAAAACACAAAAAAATTATTTTTGCAATTGTCTTTTGTTTTACTTTGGCGGTGAAACGTAAATCTAAATTTTTTGTAATGAAACGCCTACTTGATTTCCATATTACTGAACTGCACGCCTTAAATGCTTTTCAGTGATACATGGTTTGACATAGCTATTCTTTTGTTTTACCGAGTTATGAAGTGAAAATCATTTTTCATCATAGTGTGCCATGACATCTAACACACAAAGTCGTGGAGTTTTATCAAAGAAATTCATTTGTTATGCAAAAATTGCTAAAACAAAATAAATACGCTTTTATGGGGAATTAGTTGCTTATTTGATGCTATCTGTGAATGCTCAGTAAAGTATCTTAAAAGCGTCTTTTGTTTTGGTTTAGCAGTTGTTGCATAACAAATGTAATTTATCTGACGAAAATCAATAATTTTCATATGTTTAAAGCCATGGCACACTAAGTGGGAAATGCTTTTTATTTAAAAAAATAAGATAGTTTCGTTTTTAGCAAATATCTAGTAAACCGTGAACTTTTTTGAAAAAACAAAAGCATAAGTAAACTGATCTCTAAAATAGCCAAATCTTTTCTAATTCAACCAACTTCGTATCTCTTACAATTTCTGAGATCCCAATAGTGAGCATCGAAATGTGGACATACTGCATTTTAACATTTTTGTAGTGATGTCATCTGGTCTCAGCGCTTTGCCCAATTTAAGCTTGTTGATTGCTTCAGCCATTTCTTCTTCTGTTATTAGTGTTGTATTATTATTCCGGTCTCTGTTATGAATTTCTTCTTCTCGGACCAGTTCTACTTGGATTGTTTTGGTTAGATCTTCAAAATATTTTTTCCATCTTTTAATGATGTCTTTAATGTTTCCTTTTTTTTATCTTTGATGTTTTTTAATTTGACTTGTTTCTTCTCGTTCAGTTATTTTAAGGTATCATAAAATAATTTTTAATTTTCTCTATAGTTTTCTTTCATTTTATAGCTGAATTCTTCCCACGATTCTTGTTTACCTTCTTTGATCGCTTTTTTGACACCGTTCCTCGCATTTTTATATTCCGTATAATCTTTGTCGTTTCTTCTTTGCTTGTATTTCTATTTATTTTTCTTATTCTTAACTAGTTGTTGGATTTCATTCGTCTACCTTCTACTTCTCTTTATAGTGTTATTTAAGATTCTTGTTATTCCACAACTTTTTCTTGTTGCCTTTTTTAAAATTATTCCATTTTTCTTCTATTGTGCAATCTTCAGTGTTTCTGCGTTCTAATTGTTTTCTTAGTGTTTAATTGTATTCCAATTTTGTTTCTTTTGTTTTTAGTTTGTAGCTCTATATTTTTTCTTTTACGATTTTAGTTATCTTTTCTGTATTTGTTAATAAATAAATAATTATTGTATTTAATGTTTGGTTTACTTATTGGTTTTATTAAATTGGAAATCTTGTATTTTCAAGTTGATATTCACTTGTTTAATGACTAAATATATTTAATTCTGTGAATATTCACTTGTCTGTTAACTAAATATCTAATATTGTTGATTATTTTTTTTTTTGTTTGCAATAAATATATTGACTGAATTATATTGTATATTATTTTCTTATGTCTTATTGATAAACACCACATCTGTTTTGAAATTTTTGTTTTTCTTTCAATTTTAACAAAAAGCTCTAGTGTCCAATTTGTCGATAGTTACCTATTCGTAGTTTTTTATGTTTAAAGTAAAATTATCATAGTATTGGTAGATCCCAATTTATTCTTAAAATTATTTGACACCCACGATCCTAAAACGAGGTAAGTAGTTTTAAAAGTCGGACTAGAAATTTGATAAGTAATCCTGTGTTGCTTGAGCGAGTAACTTTCTTAAAGTAAATCATTTGTGGTTATCTGAGTTACTGCGTTTGAAGTAAAAAGCTATTGTTATTGCTAGCATCAGTGTCAATATCATCGTCAGATCTACCATCATTTCCAAGTTGCTAGTCACACTGGCTGTTGTGGTAGACCTTCTCTCACATTTCAGCTTTAAAGGCTTCTTTCTACAGTTATCACTGACTTTCAGATTTTCACCATCATAGATCCAACAGATGCATCAAAAATCCTAGCAACTGAAATTAAACTCTTGTGAATTATGCACTGCTACTTATTCGTGCAAAACCAATTTTTGTAATACCTTACAAGGGCATACTATTAATGAATTTAACCTTTCAGAAAATAAGCTTTTGGTATCAAGTTTATCTAAAAGGATACGAATTTATTTTTAGGTTTTTATTTCTCTAGTAGACCGAAGAAGTACTTTGGATATTTCAAAAATATTTTGTTTTATTTTTTCCTTTCTCGTAATCTCGTGTCTAAAAATAAAATGCCAGTAAGGCCAAGTTGTTATTTCTTACAGGATAGAGACGCTAAAGGGATTAACTTTTGTTATTTATGCATGGGACCAAATGCGAAAAAATTCTAAAATAAGTAGCAGTGAGAAAACGAAAACAATTAAAACTTTTATTCTCCCACGTCAGCGAAGAGACCTTTGTATTTATTAAAACATTTAAATGAGTTAAAGAAATGGAAAATACGTTATTGTGTGACGGAAAGGCGAAATGTCCAATCTTATATAACAGAAAAGATGTTTTAAAGGTAGTTGAATTAAACTTATTTTTAAAGTTTCTCTGTTTGTATGGAAAACTTAGTTATCAGTACGTAAAGTTAAAGAAGTTTATTGAATTTTCTGGATACAGTGTAACTCGGAAGAACTTTCTTTTTTGGATTTTCTTTTAATGTTATTGTTATTCAAATAAAAGTTAGAAGAAGCATTTAACACTTTGCTTAGGAGCAGCCATTGTATAACTAATGCTTTGAGTTATAAAAGTTTTAACTAGACAAAAGGTTAAAGGTGAACTAAATGTGATAGATACTACAAGTATCTGAATTATTTACCTTTAGTTGTTCGGAAGCCTTGATTTATTGCTCTTGTAGTTCTAACTGCAGCACGATAGATGCGCCAGTAGAAAAAAAGCATCACGAACATCGGGATGTAAAATGAACCCAGCGCGGAATACACTACATATCCTGCTTCGTTCGTTAATTCACATTTCCAAGGGCATGGCGGATCCTCAGGTAGGGTTGAATTAGTATTTTCGTCATCATCCTGAAATAAAATAGTTTTATTGTATTCATTCATTATAATTAACAAAAAAGAAATGTCATAACCCGAACAATTCTAAACCACCCACACTCTTGTATCTTTCCACATAACCTGATAGAACAAGATAAAATCTCTTATCAAACTGTTAATGTTAAATTGAATCACACAAAACGAAAAAACCTTTTGGTTCCCTTTTTTTTTAAACATCGGTGCAAATAAATATTTGAAAAAAGCTTTTGATAACTGGAACGGAAATTTCGTTCCATAATTAAAAAACGAAAAAACAAAGAAATCTAAAAGTTACAACTTACAAACTCGAGTTGAGGGAGAAACATAAAAAGTATGTAAGGGACCTTCATAAGAGAAAACTTCAATTAAAATTCTTACCAAAGTGACTAATCGGCTTTTGGAAAATCTACTGTTAGTAAAAAACCTCTGGAAGCTTTTTACCTCGGGGAACCTACAGTATAACCAAGACCTCCCATATAAAAGCGATTTTTTAAAAGCGTATAACCAAGGCCTGTCGTATAAAAGCGATTTCTTAAGAATGTATAACCAAGGCCTTCCATATAAAAGCGATTTCTTAAAAATGTACAACCAAGGCCTGTCGTATAAAAGCTACTTCTTAAAAGTGTATAACCAAAGCCTGTCATATAAAAGCGATTCCTTAAAAATGTATAACCAAGGCCTGTCGTATAAAAGCTACTTCTTAAAAGTGTATAACCAAGGCCTTCCATATAAAAGCGATTTCTTAAAAATGTACAACCAAGGCCTGTCGTATAAAAGCTACTTCTTAAAAGTGTATAACCAA
>VTPC01090843.1:0-19715 GCA_011009095.1 Ignelater luminosus | reverse complement strand
CAACACACCACTAACATCACACCACACAATAATACCAACACCGTACTAAGAAGAACCGTTTTTATCTTCCTCCTTCAACCATCATTTAATCCAACGCTGCTACTGGTGCGGCGGCTTGATGGATGTTCTTGGGCATTACTGAACGCCGGAGTGTCCTTGACTCCGGGGGTCTTGCGCGTCTGCCACGGCCGCAACCACATCGTTTGCAACAGCTTCTGGTACAACATCGCACTAATTCACCGTAGACACCCAATAACATCTTCGCGTTCCAAGTCACCACTACCAATTCAACACCAGCTATAGAGACGTTGAGTCGTCTAAATGGCGGCCACCTTCGGTGGCATTTTAATAAATGAATCATCAATCACCTTTTTCCTTAAAATATCCATAATCAAACTGCTAACAGCTAACTCCTCCCAAATCTGTCATTTACCAAATCACTAAGAAATCATACTTATTCCACCAAGAAACTACTACCTAGAAATTACCAACCATCAGCTAGTACTCTATTCAAGAGTCGACAAGATGTAATTGAAGGTTGTCATGGGCACATTACGCGACAATCGGTTAGAGGGACACACCTATTAAGTTCCACCTGCAGTGTTATCATAGGCAGCGGCGTCTACAACAACACCACTCCTATCGTTCCTTGATCTCCGCCGCAAGTCTTAGATGCGCATTACTAAATACACATCAGCTTAAAACACCTGGACGACTCCAACGAACCGCACCTGTAAGCAATTCGAATAACAGATTCTTCCATTCATTTGCAACCTGTGGTCTACTTCACTCATTATTCATTCACTAGCATCCTCCTAATCATCGCAACCATTACAACTGTTCTAGCAATCAGATTTCGAGCTCGACTCTACACCCTATTTTAGAAGCCTGCACGGGTAATCCGCAGCAAGAAGAAGAACCTACATCCAGAGGTAGAACTGCAAACTCTCATTGATCCACAGGCTCACAACTTGTATCCAACCCTGAACGTGGACGTTCAGTCTTAAAGAAGGGAAGAATTATGATGTCGATCGCTTCCGCGCACTTGTACCTTTCACCCACTCAATTTCTTTCTATACATTAATTTGCTTTCAATAATAATTTTTCCATAAGAAGTAAAAGTAAATATTTGTTAATTAACCAACATATATATAAATGTGCCAATTCAAGAAGGAAAATCAATGTTTTTTAGGTTTTTCAACTTGTAACATTTAAGTTTGTTTTACTGTAAAAACTTCAAGTGATAAATAAATTTTTATTAAAACCAAAGAGAAAACAATGATTACATATTAAACAGATTTCTAAATCGTAAGTAGTTCCTATTCTGAATTTTGCCTAATATAAACTCAAAGTGAATATTTATTTGCAATATTTAATTTTTAAGGATAAGTAATCCGTAGAAATTCAACCTTACGAGAAGGTAATATAAGTTTCTACAGTATGCTGCTCGTAACTCATTATAGTTCTCAATAAAGAAAACGTGGTTTATCATCACTCAATAAATAAAAGTAAACGAATTACTTTTACAAATTAAATTACGAGGATAATGTATTGTAACAGTATTAAGGTAAGTAGTAATATTAATTATCTAAAGTGAATTAAAGAAAATACCGAAAGTAATTAAATTAGGAATAAATTAAATATTAATTTTCTAGATATTCTAGATGTTTCGGTACAAAGGCGCTGTCACCCTATATTTCAGACGTGAGGCAGAAATTTGAAAGACAAGGCACAGGCCCAGCGCTACAAAAAAAGAAAGCGCCTAAAAAGTGACAGCGCAGGTGTATCGAACAAAATTTTTTGTAATCGTTTACACAAAATGAGAAAAAACATTAATTTATGGTAAATTTTGAGGTTAACTTTGATGGATGTCAAATTAGGTACATAAATGGGAAAACATATATTTAATTATTTATGTATATCAAAAAGGTATACATGAAGTAAATAAACAAGAATTTTCCCTGATAAATGAAAGACATAAGTCTGCTATTAAAATTTTCCTTCTTTCCATCCTTCAGAAAAGAATTGTTAAAGTTTTATACTGAAGAACGCGTCAAAAAACTATTTCTTAACCAAAAACTGATAAGTTTTCTTATTGTCCACTGAAAATGTAAAAAAGTTGCTTTTCTCCATGTATTGGTGTACTGTGCTTATTTAAGTTTCAGTAAAAAGACAAATGTTATTTATTTGCCAATATTGTTTAGTAAAAATTAAAAATTACGTCTTGGCTGAGTATACCGATGTGATTTTAATTTACGGTGCATGTAATAAGAAATTCCCTAGAAGCTGCAAGATAGTATGCACTTCAATATTCAGCACAGCTGCATTCACGTGCAAATGCAATTCTATGTTTAGAGTGAAGTAGGTAATTTAGCATCTACTTCATCTATTGATTGGGGTAGATCACGAATTGTTAGGACACCTGAAGTAAAACATGCTGTTTTTCAAGCAATCGAGAACAATCCCGGAAGAAGCACACAAGGTGTGAGAAATAGGGACGTTTCATGGAACTTATCGGATTACTAGTGTACAAAGCCTGAAGATAAAATTGTTCATCAATGTTTACACTGATTTTTTCTTAGAGAAATCCTTACAGACCTATTAGACGATGTTCCCTTGGAAATTCTTAGAAATATGTGGTTCCAGAATGATGGTTCACCCTGAGCAACAAGAAAGGCGTTTACTAAAAAAAGATGCCCCAGCAACTTGTCTAAATTAGAAGGAGCGCATCTTGTTTAACAGTGACTTTAACATTGTCAAACTGAACAAAGCACTTCAGCATATCAAAGCTGGTAAATGATATGGCATAAGGACTTGCCACATCTATGGAAGAAATCAGAAATTATTCCCCTACTGAAAAAAGGCAAGCCGCCCAGCGTCTGCTGCAAGGTCGTGGAAAGAATGGTAGTACAACGACTGAATGAATACATCAAACTCTACAGCACAATCGACCACAGGCAATCAGCTTTTCGCAGTAAGAGAAACACTATGGACCAAGTAGTCAAATTCTCACAGGCTCTGGAAGATAGGTTCCACAGAAAGATGTCTACGCTCGCGGCTCTCGTGGACTTTACAACAAATTTTGGAAGCAGATGGTATTGCATAAAATGATAAAGTTCAAAGTTTTAGGAAACCTGATCAGGTGGATCCGTCATTATCTCTCCCAAAGGCATTTAGGAGTCAAATTCAAGATAAAGCTGTCAGAATATAAGTTACAACGACAGGGCCTGTTACAAGGGGGCGTTATAGATTGTATTCCTTTCAATATTATGATCAACGACGTCATAGCTGCCATCATAAGTGTGCCAGGCGTTGATGCCCTTCTGTAGCCGACGATCTCATAATCTGAGCGACCAGCAACAGCCGTAGCGGTGTGGAGCAGGCGATAAATCTAGCTTTGTCAAAACTGGAAAAATGGGCAAATAGAAACAAAATGATAGTAAACACCGAAAAGACTTTCTATCAACCGTTCCCCATGCCACATACTCGCAGGTTTTACCAGCCCAAATACTTTAAAGAAAGAGGATCTCTTGACCTACTTATGTGTCATTCTCGACCAGACACTTTCCTGTAGTGTTCAAATTGAGAATGCTGAAGAAAATAGCATTAATAAGGTTAAGCCTACTAAAAAGGCTTACTGCCCACCTACACCGGATAGGAGTAGCTACAGACGACCAGTGCCCACTCTGTAGCGATGGAATCCAGGATGTCTGCTTGGCACTCTCCTTACAAAACTCATCCCCCGAGGACAGAGCTGTAGAAGCCTACTGAATCGCCAGGCGTCAGATGGCAGAAGTGCCAAGGACGGGCGTTGGTTAAAGTAAAATAAAGTAAGTAAGTAAGTAAGCCCATTATGGCGTGAACATTTAAGTACAGAATTTCCTGAACGATGAATCGGTTGTGGTGGACTAGTACCATGGCCACCGAGATAGTAATAAATCTTGAAAACCTTTAAGCTTGAATCGACGTCGCTGCGAATACCATCCATACCCCTGTTCCGAGGAATATGGTGAATACGATGTTTCAATATTCATCCAGATATTTTCACGATTTGATCTTTCCGATAAATTATTATAGGTGTCCAATGTTGCAAATATATAAACTTTCAGTTGTCAACCAAGATAGAGATCAAACCAAATTCGAAAGAAAGATAAAGAGATTAAGAACAGAAAAACAAATCAGGTTTTAGGGCTTAGGGTAGAAGAACAGTTTAGGATGGAAAAACAGCTGGAACAAAAAAAAAATAGAAGGAATTGCTTACCAAAAGGACCCGGCCTAGGATAGTACGAGATGGGTTTGACAGCAAACGTTTGCCTAGACTCTCCACGACATGTTGGGTCAACGACTGGCCTCTTTAGTCTTGAAGGAACCTGAAGCATAAGACAAAGTTCTGGCGGGAAAGAGGAGGTGTAGAGGGTTAGAAAATTAGGGGGGTTTGAGTGGTTGAGTATTCCGAGCATGGGGTTCCTGTTGGCTAAGTTGGCGTTACGTGTTGAATTATCTGGTGGCCAGGAGTGTGTTCTTTAGGATATCCTGTAAGTCGTCGAGGTTGGGTGTCCTAGCAATGAAACAGTGAGAGTTCTCAAGGTGTTGATAGCGGCGGTTCGGTTCTGTTCGATGGCCCTCACGAAATCGCCACGAGGTGGCATGAAGTAACCTCCGACGCACAGTCCTTTCCTTCCCGCGTAGCGATTCCGCAGATGAAGCGATAGTCCAAGATAGAACGGAAGAAGGTTTTGTAGGTGTGGATAAGAGGAAGGACAGGAGAGAGCTATGTTGCTGGACCATGTCTCAGTATAGTTCCAAGATAGGGTTTTCGAGAACGTAACGCCCAAGTACACGGCGGTGGGAGACAGTCGAAGGCGACTGCCCCATAATTCGAGATGAATGTTGTCCAAACGACTCGGTTTCATGCACAAGTTCGGGTGTTTGAAAAGGACCACCTGGGTCTTGTTAAGATAAAATCTTATCCTCCACCGCTGCAACTAAGATTTTAGACGCGCGAGATCTCACGACTGATTTCTGGAACGGCGGCAAAAAAGAGCGATGTTGCCCAAAGCGCAATGCTGTCGGCAAATTACGTGAGAATAGAAGATAAACAAAAGCGGGTACAAAATTAATCCTGAAAAAAGTTTCAACCAACTCGTACCCGGTGGGGGCGGCTGATCAGGAAATTTCGGATGATGCGCACAAACTGAGAAAAGACTCCAGCGGCAAAGAGCTTTTGAAGAAGCTCCTCGTGCCAAACCTTGTTAAATGCACGTACTATGTCCAAAAAGGTCGCGAGCATGCACCTTTTGATATTTAGAGCCGCGCTAGCGTCCATTTGGAGTTTTAAAACGGATTCTGGGTGGATAGAACAAGGCTGGAAAAAAGATGGCGTACCTGGTCAATTTCCTCGAACACAAACACCTTGCCTATGACGTAGAGCAGTGCGATGGAGTGATAGGAAGAGGGATCGTTGCGGTTTTTATTGGGCTTAGAGATCATGACCACGGGAGCGGTTTTCCTGGAAACCGGAAAGTGACCACATCGAAGGCAGCTGTTGAAGATGGTGGTGAAGAGCTCTAGGGAATCGGGTGGTAAGCGGAGGGCTCTCCTGGTCAGAGAGTCCTCGCTGGGAGTAGAGTTTGTGCCAGAGTTTTTATTCAGGGATAATCCTGAGCCGCGTCGTTGGTGCGTTGGAGGTGGTCCTCGAGCTGATTGCCGAAGACTTCTGCTTTCTCTTGTGGTTCCGTAGGTATCTGGCAGGTTTCCCTGTTTGTGATCTAGGCTAGAGTTTCGACAAGCGCTCCTCCCGGTGCCTTGTTACTTGCAACGATTCCAGTGTGTTTTAACCAGAAGGTCACGGGTTCTGGTGAATTCTCTGTAAAGTCTGCGTTTTTCTTTTATAAGTCGGGATATATTTCTTGGTATAGGTGGACGATCGGCGTTGATAGATTTAAGCAGGATTGAGATGTCGATTGCGTCTTGTATGGTGGTGGTATGGCTGTGAATGGTGGCGTCGATTTTGGGGATGGTAGTCAGAGACGGATCGACTGGGAGATTGTCGGTGAGCTGAGTCCGAAACGGGTTCCAACCAGCGCGTTTCAGATTTCTGTAGGCTGGGAGTTGGAAAAGTGTCGAGTTGATAACGAAAGGCAGATGTGATCGTTGGATATGGAGTTGGCATGAAAGTGAGCCTAAGCGATTTCTGCGAATATGCAAATTCCCGTCGACTTTTAGGTTTTCTCATTCTCATTCTTCCGGTCCTTTAGGTTCTAACAAAATCTTCAAACTTTTGGAGGCCACAGTTTTTTAAAAATCCAGAGTCACACGCCGATTCTGGCTCCCTCGATGATTATGAGGTGTGTAGATAAACTAATGAGAGTGGCAACGTAGCGTTCGATGTGACACCACTGGGACTACCGGTTTAGAGAGAAGGTGGGTTGTTCGTAGGAATTTGTTTTGTAAACTGTTTTTTTTCTGTTCTGTTCTGAAAATGAATCATATCAATTTCGAGCAACTTTGTGCTATCAGGTTTTGTTTCAGACTTGGTCACAGTTCGACAGAAACTTTTGCAAAGCTTTAGCAGGTCTATGAAGACCATAGTTTGTGAAGGGCCCATCTTTTCGAGTGGCTTAACTCATTTTCAGAAGAAAGAGGACAGATTGAAGATGAACCTCGCAGCGGAAAGCCTGCAACTGCAAGAATTGACAAAAATGTTTCCAGAATTTGGGATCTTGTGCGTTGTGATTGTAGATTGACAGTCAGAATAATCGGGGAACAGTTGAATTTGAGTCACACCATCGTTCATGAGGTTTTGACCAATGAATTGCGGATGAGAAAAATCTGTACAAAAATGGTCCCAAAAAACCTTTTGCAAGAACAAAAGAACAGCAGGAGAGACACGTGTCTTGATTTTTCGGAGCGGATTAAATGTGAACCTATCTTTTGGCGACGATTCTTGGGTCTTTCAGTATGGCCCGGAAACAAAGCGCCAAAGCCAGGAATGGGCACACTTCAAGCTCACCAAGGCCAAAAAAGCAATAATGAGCAAGTCGAAGATCAAAACCATGTCGCTTTGTTTTCTTAATAGCCAGGGAATCGTCCATAAAGAGTTTTTGCCTCAAGGCCAAACGGTAAAGCAATAATTTTACAACTGGGTGCTGCATCACGACAATGCGCCTTGTCACACTGAATTTCCAATTAATGGGTTTTTGGCAAGTAGACATCCCTGTGGCTCCTCAGCCCCCTGATTCCCCCGACTTGAGTCCTTGTGACTATTTTCTCTTCTCAAGACTGAATAATTACCTCAAAGGACGTCATTTTGGGACACTAGAAGGCAGTAAAACTGCCGTAATCAACCAGCTGAAGGCAATCTCAGTATCGGGAGTTCCAACACTGCTATGAAAAGTGGAAAAATTGTCTTCATCGCTGTGTGGCTTTCTAAGGCAATTACTTTGACGGAGACAATGTGGAATTGTAATTTTAGTTGATTAAACAATTATAAAAAATCAGTCTTATTACTTTAAAGTTTCTAATATTTTTAATCATCTTTGTCTTTAGCTGTTTCCATGTGGTGTATAATCTGCATAGCAGGTAGTATAAAAAACGCTCTCGTGACAATAAAAATTTATAGTGTGATGAAATTCATAAACAAGTCTGTTTACATATATTAGCAATATTTCAATTTTTGTTGTTATCAAAATCAGTGGAAGTAGTAGAGATAACGACACAGCGATATTTAACAACCATTCATTAAAATATGATATAGTAACAGACATAAAACTCATCTGAAAGCAGAGGTACGTAAAATCGTCTTATACATGTATAATATGCAAGCTGAAAGAGGATTGCAAACAATTTAATATATTCATTCCGTAATTTGTCGTATTTTTAAGAGTTTTGATTACTATTTATACATGAAACATGACGATTGGTGTATTATTGAGAATTATGCAAAGCATAGTTGGTATTGTTACTTAAATTAATAAAATTAAAATAATTATGAAGATATTTTGACATAAAGTCCTGTAACGTTTGATACTATATTTCAAATTTTAAACCTTTGTGATCAATAAAGACAAATACAAAAATTTTATAAAGAAAAACAAAAACTTGTTTGCTTACCTTTTTATCTTTCCATCCAACCAACGGTGGAAAACAAATGACGAAGCTGAGAACCCAAAGAGCTGCGATCAAGATCTTTGCCCTTGAATGAGACATGATACTAGGGTAAGTGATGGGCCTGGTTACAGCCACGTAGCGGTCCAGGGAAATCGCACAGAGGTTCAAGATTGATGCGGTACACATCCACACATCAACTGCTAACCAAACGCTACACCACGTATCCCCAAATATCCACACCTATAAAACAAAGAGGAGCCGTGAGAAATTAATATCTTCTGTGCTTTATTAGCAAACGCGGTTGCGTTAAATAAATAGGCACTAATTGTTAAGTGGCGAAGTACTTAGTGAATTTAATTTGTTTGTGTATGTAAAAGTTTGAATATAGCTAGAGGTTTCTTCACACTGAATGTTTTTAAAAGAATGAAAGCAATCAAGTAGGGGTTTATTAGATAATGTTTGTTGAGGTAAATGTAAAAAATTTTATTTTCAAGTAATGACCGTGTTATAAAATTATTTATCGTTCTAACAGTCTACTAAAAATTCCATAGACAAATTTTCTTTCTTGATTAAATTAAGGAATTAGTTATCAGATTAATATTAAGAAATCACCAAGGCTAACAAATTGTTATTTGTCTTTCAGTAAATTTTAGTTTGTGATTTTAGTTTTGTTTGTAATGAATACTTCATGTTTTCGCAGGTTATATCCCGAGAGCAACGAGTTTTGCCGGGTAAATTGGGTGTAGCAGTTTTTTAGAAAATCTTGCTTAGAAAATGTTTGAGACTTGATAAATTCATAGAAAATTTTCACAGCGAATTTATTCAGTGGAAATATTTGTTTAAAAGCATAAAATTACATTTCAGAACGGCCCTGTGACATAACCTATACAAAAATAGACAGCAAAATGAAAATATTCTAGCTTTCAGATTATAAAGGGTTTTCCAATAAGAGGTGTTATTTTGAATAGCCCGCTATTTCGGTAGATGTCACTTTTGAAGCTATCATTTTTTGACATTTGACAAGTAGAAACTACGCCATTAATAAATATGGAACGATACACGCTTCAACAACGCATTGAAATTATTAAAATTCACTATAGAAATGGTGAAAATTTGGCAGAGACGGTTCGTAAAACTCGAACATTTTTGGGTCACCGTGAAGTACCTTGTCGGACCGCAATACAGAAATTGGTGAAAAAATTCGAGCTCTTGGGACAAGTTAGTGATGTGAAGAATAAAACCCGTGCACGTCGCTCAAGAACAGCCGAGAATATTGCTGTTGTAGCCGAAAGTGTTAAAGAAAACCCAGGTTTGTCCATTCCTCGTCGTTCTTTGGAATTAGCCATTCCACAAACGTCATTACACCGTATTTTGCATAAAGATTTGGGTCTTAAGGCTTATAAAGTCCAGTTAACACAAGAACTCAAGCCGGCCGATCATCAACAACGTCGTGTCTTTGCTGATTGGGTCGTTGAAATGCATGAAAATGATCCAGAATTCCATCGAAAAATCATCTTGAGTGATGAGGCCCATTTCCACCTCGGTGGCTTCGTCAACAAGCAAAATTGTCGGATCTGGGGCTCAGAAAATCCAAGAGTTATTGTTGAAAAGTCTCTCTATCCTCAACGTGTGACTGTTTGGTGCGGTTTATGGTCCGGCGGAGTCATTGGACCTTACTTTTTCGAAAATGAGGCTGGAGCAACAGTTACGGTGACTGGATTGCGCTATCGAGAGATGATTAACGATTTTTTATGGCCGGAATTGGATGGTATTGATCTGGACAACGTTTACTTTCAACAAGACGGCGCTACGTGCCACACAAGCAACGAAACCATTGATCTTTTACGGAAAAAGTTTCCGGACCGTGTTATCTCTCGAAGAGGTGATCACAATTGGCCACCGAGATCTTGTGATTTAACACCTTGCGACTTCTTTCTTTGGGGCCACGTGAAAGAGAAGGTCTACGCCAACAGCCCAGCGTCGATTCAAGACCTCAAAGATGGAATTCGTGAGGCTATCGAGGACATAGGGCAGCCACTTTGCGATTTGGTTATGGAAAATTTCATGAAAAGGATATTGTCCTGTAAGCGTGGTCGTGGTGGTCATTTGCCTGATGTTATTTTCCACTATTAACGGCATACCTTCCTCTTTATAATGAAATAAACATCCGATCATTTATATTAAAAAATGGCACTTTTCTTTGAATATCAAAATAACACCTCTTATTGGAAAACCCTTTAGTATTGCAAATGACAGTTAGTGCCTACTTGTGTTGCGCTGCTAGATCGCTTCAGAATTAAACTTACATTGATGCGTACAGATCTCTACGTACATTGAACATAGTGTGTTCATGGTCATACTACTTTTTTAAATTTTCAATAGAGATCGCAATAATTGTAATTCGCAAATAGAGCTCAACAACGATTCTCTCTCCACGTCTAATTTGACAAGTTTAAACCACAGGTTACCAAAACAAGTTTAGATATGGCAGTGCTTCATTCCCGCCAATATTAAAATGTCGGATCGCGTCCTTCACGGGACGCTTTTACTTTGTATTTGTTATCAAAGATGGCGCATAATGTTTTCTGGTTTCACAACCTAACTTTACAGATGTACTCACGTGTATCCTTCTAACTGCTCCTAACCTAACATGCATCTTACAATCCGTATGATTCTATGTCCTGTGTTATGATCGTAGAGCGCAGATGAAGGTTTTTGCATTTTATTTTATTTTTCGTTAGTTTTGAATTTGTGAGTTAAAGTGTTGTACTTTTTCTCATTTTTCCACTTTCTTTTGTAAGCCGTAATTTTCTGAGTTGCAGTGTTAGGCATATTTTATGTCTATCAAACCAACCAACTCAAACCATATTTCTACAAATTTGGGGGAATAACTTCATGGGCTAAATTAGAAACGCTTCTACTAAAAGAATTTGAGGCCAAAGTAAACAGTGCAGAAATCCACAAAATTTTAAATGCTAGGCGAAACCCAAAGAGGAGACGGTACACCAGTATGTACTAGTAATGAGAGAAATTGCTAGTCGAGCTAACATAAAAAATAAAGTCATCGTACACAGTGGCGTAACTATCGCCGGTCCAGCCGGTGCAATTGCCTGGGGCCCCCGAGTACAAGGGGCCCCCAACTGAGGTTTTTTTATATATACATTTTTATATCCAGTGTACAAGAAAGCCAAAAGTCACCGGTGGAAGCGATCCAGACAGAGGCAGTTCCTCGAACCTCAGACTTCAACGAAAACTTCGATTCAGATCTTGATAGCATAATTGTGTACGTATTCATCTACTCTAAAGACTACGGGTATTACGACAAAAGAAATGATAAAAAAATTATTATTATCTGATTTTTATTACAGCCAAGATGCAGGTTTGTCTATTTCAGGCGAAAAGACAAAAACTCCTACCAAGCTGTAGTTTGATTCGCATACATCCGACAAAGGACTTTTCGACAATCCAGTTTTGACACCTGAAGAGAAAAGATTAATCATTTCCGCTGGATCATGTCGACCACGTGGACCGTTTCCTATCGACCAAGAAACTAAATCTCATTTTTCGGAGTACTTCTACGACTTGACTAACAAAGCCAGTGTCAAAATTCCTAGGAGATGGCTGTGCTATTCTACGATACTCGATTGCGTGTACTGCGAACCCTGTTGGTTATTTGCTGACCAACAAAGTCCTCATTTTCAATCGTCCTGGATTGACGGTATACGTGCCTGGCGCAAATTGAGTACAAAAATACACGAACACGAAAAATCGCACATTCATTTGAATGCGTGTGTGATATACAAGATGTGGCAAAATAATTCCACGATTGATCGCGCCGCTGAAGATGAGATCCTGAAACAGGAATCTTATTGGCGTAAAGTGATAGATCGATTGTTGAATATAACAATTACCTTGGCTACCTGTAATCTTCCATTTAGAGGACATCCAGAGCAAATTGGCAGTAACGATGGGCAGAATGGGAACTTTTTGTCAATCGTGGAATTACTTGTCAATTACGATACGATTTTGAAGGAACTGATCGAAAAACCCGCAGGTTCGATACGTTATTTAAGTCCAGCAATGCAGAACGAGCTGATTAATTTGTTGAGTCAGACCGTTTCAAACAAAATTATAAGAGACATCAATTCAGCCCCCTTTTTCGCGATAATCATGGATACGACTCAAGATATTGCGAAAGTGGATCAACTGAGTCAGGTCATTCGCTACGTCATCATAGAACAAAGTGAATCCGGAAGACCAACCGACATCAAGATAAACGAATCGTTCCTGGGATTTAAGAAGGTTGAGGATGGCTCGGCTGTAGGTCTTCAGGGTGATATAATTGACAGCATCAAGAGCAAAGGTACTTTTATCTTTAGTATTTTTGTTCGAAAGGTAACTTAAAAAATATTAAGTGATTTTTATATGTGCCCTTTTTTGTTATTTAGGTATCGATTTGTCGAAATGTCGAGGTCAAGGGTACGACGGAGCTGCAGTTATGAGCGGTCCGTATTCAGGGGTTCAGAAGCGAATTTTGGATGAAGTTGATCGGGCAGTTTACGTGCACTGCGCTGCACACAATTTGAATCTTGTGCTAAATGATGCTATGAATGGGATTTTGGAAATCGGCAAATTTTTCGCTTCGTTGGAAAAATTGTACGCGTTTTTCGCCGTGAGCATCAAACGTTGGACTTTGCTGTCAGAAATCTTATCTTCCAAGAGGAAGGCAGGCAGCCTGCAACTGAAGCGTTTGTGTCCTACTAGGTGGTCCAGCAGGAATTATTCGCTTCTGGCTATTCGCTTCAGTTATGCGGATATTTTGCAAGCGTTAGCAAAAATTATTCTGACCAGCAACAACGCATCTGAGCAAACAGATGCGTCCAATTTGAAAAAAGATTTGGAGTCATTCGAATTCGTCTTCCAAGTTGTGCTTCACACCAAGATCTTGATTGCAACTAATGGGGTATCACAGAATTTGCAAAAATCGGATTTCGATCTCTGGCAAGCCCGAGATTTGCTTCAAGCCGCTCGGAAAGAGTTGGAAGAATTTCGAGGCGAGTTTGAGAAAGCGAAATCTGATGCAGTAGAGTTAGCCAAATCGTGGGGGGTAAGAGTCGAGTTTGGCCAAAAACGAGTCAAAAAAACCAAACGTCATTTTGATGAACTCTGCGAGGACCAACGTCTATCTGACGGCGATAAACGCTTCAAAGTAAATGTTTTTCTCGCATGTTTGGACATCGCGATAAGTCAGCTGAATCATCGATTCGTTGGGTTGAATCAAATCGTTGATTCATTTGCGATTATCCAGCCACAAGTTCTATTGCAGTTGACGGCAGAAGAGCTTGCAAAGGAATGCGACAAATTCCGCGAGAAATATTATGACGACGTGACCGATCAATTGCTCAACCAGTTGTTGTCCCTGTGTAGCTGTCTGAAAGATCAAATTTCCAAGATCAGTTCCATTAGGGAGCTTGCTAACTTGATACTGATTAAGTATTTTACTCTCTCGGCTAGCTCTCCGGACGTCTGCTCAGCAATAATATTGTTTTTAACCATCCCGGTCACCGTTGCCACGGCAGAGCGCTCCTTTTCGAAATTGAAACTGATTAAAAATTATCTGCGAAATTCGATGGGGCAAGAGAGACTTGCGGACCTGAGTATATTGTCAATAGAGAATAAGGCAACGAACGCGTTGAGAGGCAACCTGGATGCAGTTATCAACAAATTTGTGAAAACGAAAGTTCGCAGGGCGAGGTTTTGAACTGCTAGATAAATGTTAAGAATAGATTATAAGGTGCAAAATGTACAGAAAATGTAAGATAGTATATGTAGATTGCAAGATTGAAAGATTGTACATGGCTTTAAAAACCCCCAAAAAATTTTTCGCCCGACCTTTTTTTTTAGCTTGTATATTTTAGGGGGCCCCGACTATGTCGTTGCACTGGGGCCCCAGAAGACGTAGTTACGCCACTGATCGTACAGTATATAATAGATTGAATATCAGATGATAGCCAAAATATAATTGTTTTGTATGGAGCTAACAATCTTGAGGAATTTAAAATAAAAATCAAATTATACGAGTCAATTAAAGCGAAAAACACCGTTATGATTTTATTTTCATCTAAAACACTAGCGCATCGAGTCACTGTCTGAGTCCTGCTTTAGCAGAATAAATTAGTTAAGACGGAAAGCTGGAGACCAAGATCTTGCATAAGCAACCATCCCGCGCAACCAAGCACCGTTCTGGAAGCTTCTGTATCTAAAAGGCTTTGAATCCTAATTTCATAAATATCAACAGTAACGTAAGAACGATTGTTACCTTCGCAATGGGCAAAAATGTAGTTTAAGACGGATACAATCTCGGCACCCGCTGAATTCGGTTGAGGAACGCTAAAATGAGAGGCCGATCTTTGGAAGAAGGAAGAAAGTGACGACCTTTTAGTGTTTCCTTTGACCATTTTCCGTACATTTGGAACAGGTGGGTGTGGATACATTTCGAGTACCGCAGTTGCAGAACACTGTGAAGCTCGATGCCCTGTTTGAGAACAATTCCAACAGGAAATAGGTGAAGTGGTCTCAACTGCAGTAGCCTGATCTAAAGTCAACGCTAAAGGAAAAGACTCACTACCAATAGCACTTATTTTGAATCCAGATGACAATTTCCGATAAGCCAGATCAGGTTCAAGAATTCTTTGAATTCGAAGAAAGATTGCGAAAGTTTGCAGATCTGACTTGAATATCTTCAGCAGCCTTGCATAACCAAGTAAGTTCAGCTATAGAAGTGTGACTGAAGATATAGCTGAAATTTCTTCGGATACAGTGTATTTTGGTGGTTTCTAAAGGTATCGAAGGCAGACGTCGGAATAAATTTTCCATAATTGCAATGTAAACTGCAACGGCCTCATCTAAGCTTTGAGTACGAGTCCGAATCTTATCCCACAGACTGGCTTTGTGGTCACACGGAAGAAATGTCTGACGCAAAGCAGCTACCAACTCATCCCAATCTTTGATTTGATCTCGAATGGATCTCTATCATATAAAAGCGTTACCTGAAAAAAACTCTATAGCTGCAGCAAATAATTGATTTTTCGTTACCCCTTGAGCAGTTCGAAGTTCATCCAAACGCTCTAGAAAACTCACTAACCCAGAGTCATCGTTACATTGCAAATTCCATTTTTTGATTGCCAAATAATTACCGCCCCTAACAGAAGTCGCAGCGACCAAAGGAACGTTTGCGACAGTGCTAGAAAAAAATACTCGAACGCCGTGACCTTGAAAAGTCCACTGGTGAGTTGGCATAGTCCATAACTGGCTGTTCTATTATCATCTTCAAAATGAACTTGACAGCCAGGTGAAAATGATAGTGTTCCAGCCGGATCATCAGCAGTCACAACCTGTGGTGTATCTACAAATGAAACTAAATCAGCAACAGAAGATGTTTGCAGAAAAGTAGAAATCTTATTTTCCAACTACTTGAATAGTAAAGATAAAGTTGTCATCAGGTCTTCTTTACCTCTTATAACATCGGGAATGCGATACAACCGGCTTCTAACATGAGTAAGCCTTGTATATAACCGTTTATACTCATTATCTGTAGCAGTAGACCTGCAAGTTCTAACTTCTGCTTGCAACAGAATCAATTTATCTCCAGAAGTCTGGAGTTCCTTGTCAGCATTCAGCTCAAAGTCAGAAACAGTGAAGTTGTCAGATTCTTCCAGCTTAAGAGTAGCTCTTAACAGTATATGTTTATCTGGAACAGATCCCTGATCTATTTTCTCCAAACAAAAGGGCTAAAACTAAAAGAAAACTGAAACAAAAACAAGGAAAAAAAATTCCAACCAAAGACATATACCTAGACCAGATCTCGAAGCAAAAACCAGAAAAGAACAAAAAAGAATTCGAAGAAACTTGGTACCTACTGTATCCGAAAAAACGAAAAGGCTCCAAACAACGAGACCAGGTGTCAAAAGAAACCCTCGCAAGTCAGCTTGACAACGTCCGAATTCATTTAAGCCCCCCGAACGCTGCCAGTAAGACAAAATTAAAAAGATACAGCACAAAATCTCAAATATAAAATCAAATTTATTAAAAACAATAAAATAATCAGCAAAAATAATTAAAGAATCAATATAAACGGCAAAAATAATTAAAGTTCTCAGGCGGAATAACTAAATTGGCGAAGTTCGTTTTAAACAGCACAAAAAGAGATAAAAAAATCGCGGTAGCGCGTCATAATGTTGCTGCAAGGTAAGTACTTATAGTATCGAGAGGTGTTGACGGAGTATCGTTTGTAAGCGCTTGTAAATAATAATTTCCTACCACCCTGTATATACCCGCAATTTTCTATGAGAAGTAAAAATAATTTTTTATGTCCGATCTGCGATTACAAAATAAAAGAAATTAAAAGGGTGAAGCCCAAAGTTTTAAATTTTAATGACTGTAATCAAAAAGCTAAATTTTACAAAATAATTTGTTTTAAATAAACAGGCAGGTTGAATTGAATTTTATCTTGCAGCAAGAAGTTTTAAAGTTACTTTATATTTGATGTAAAAATTATCTAAGAAAAAAATGTGAGGTATAATAATTATTTATTGAATTTGTGTAGTTAATCAATTAAATTTTAAAAATTAAAAACCTACTGTCAGGAACCCTGACGAGTTGAGGTCCCAAAAAAAAGCCATTAGAAAGCAGAAAACAATACCCATAGACCAAAAGGGTAAACCAAAAATAAAAAAGAAGGAAAAGACCAGACTTGATAGGTAGCCTTGAGATTAGCACGACTCGGCGTAAACTTTTTATCCGCCAAAAGCGAAAAGCACCAAAATCACAAAATCTTTGGTCTAATTACAAAATTAATATTACAGCACTAGACCAAACTATCTTTCACGCATGACAAGCATTAAAGTTCTTCACACAACAAAGCAAAAAATGATAAGATTGTAAAAGACTAAAAATACAACCTGATAAAGATTTATTGTATAACACTGAATTAAAACGAATTTATTTTGCTAAAGCAGGACTCAGACAGCGACTCTATGCGCTAGTGCTTTAGAAAAAAATAAAACCGTAACAACACAGTCGAAATTAAGCACGAAAGAAGGGATTACCAGCAAAGAGACAAGAGCAAATTTAATACAATAAAGACGAAAACACGAAACGGACCTAAGTTATTTCTCTTGCGGTGAAATTAGACATCGGCGAAAAGAATGTTCTGCAAAAGAGAAAGGATGAAAATGTTCTAGATGTAATAATTTTGGACATATAAAATTGACAAAACAATGAACATACGAGGCCTAGGATCACATAAAGTGATAACAAATAGCAGTTTTTGAACAAAAATTCTTATTGTCGATGAACAATTTGAAACAACGATGCGTGTAATTCCTGTAGTCCAGTCAACGAAGGGGTTATAGAGGACATGGATTGGGGGAGGATTTTTCTCTTGAAAAATGTGTTGGGAGTAGTTAGGAGGTAAAGATACTAAGGGGGGGGGGGCTGGAAAGTTCCTTTTTCCCGTTTCTCGCTTATAACTCAGAAACGGTGCGTCGTACGATAAAACGTGTTCCCTACAAAATAAAAATAATTAAATTTCTACAAAACTGTCTATTTTCATTTTCTTTCTATGTGAAATTATTTTCTGAATGTTTGCTAGCGAAAATCGATAATTTCGAAAAACTCTTTTTTGCCTCACATTTATCGTCAAACTTGTCCTTCGAACTCCTCAGCCTTATGTTTTACAGTAAAGACCTGTAGCGGCAGGGCTTTTAGTATCTTTGCTTCCTAACTACCCCCAAGACATTCTTCAAGAGAAAAATTCTCCCCCATTCCATGTTCTCTACAATCAGCTTTTGGCCATTCATTAACTGGACTGCTGTTAATGCGTCAGAGTATGAATTAAAAATCAGGTGAAAAAATGTCATAGTTTTTTTATTTGTATTAATTTTTACTTGTCAGTAGACTAACATTTTTTTAACTAACGTTTACTAGATGCATATTGTCATTGCAGATATTCGGGGAAGAAAAGGTGGTTTGGCGTAGGTAGACATGACTCGACCCATTTTACTCAGTCTACAAAAAGTTCTACTGAACCCTCAAAAATTGGAACAGGAAGATACGTTCTATGCAAAATAATATTGATTCGTATTTGTTTGTAAGAAATCTAGAAATATTTTGCAATACGTCAATACTCCAACTTATCATCTTTTCTGTGCCAAATCCGAAACCAGAATGTTAAGTCAGAGGCTAAACACTATACTTTGGAAGAAAAGAATTCCGGCATTGTCATTATTTAAGCCAAGTGGCTATCGTATCTTAAGTAAGAGCGGTTCCGATAGTATTGGTTAATATTGGAATATTTCTGAGCATCTTCCCGATTTCCCTGTAGCTTTCTAAGCTTATCACCCGACCCGCCTGCTCCCCGACTGGCTTACACTACGCCTGCCTTGCACCCTGCGTAGCTGGTATTAGCTGTATTTCTTTGGGTGGTATACATATAATAGATCCATTTATTAAACCTCTGAGTATTGTATTTTGTTGTTGTATGACCCCTTGACAACTGTCCTCACAGCAGCCACCCAAAAGCCTTTGTCTGACCAAACCAGAAATAAGAAGGAGGAGGAGCAAATCCTATAACCAAATCTGGCGCCCGAGTATCGTCACCGACTCCGATGAGAAGAAAGTTCGCCCCAATCCGATGCAGATCGTTTGTTATTTGTTTTTCCTTCACCTTAGTACATTTAAAAATCGAAAACGTCTCTCTTCCAAACAACACCCAATCATTCTTCCCTTAACTATTTTAATTTTACCACCTGTCTTTACTCTCCCATCTTCTTTCTGGACATAATTCCAGATCTTTCACAGAATGTCTTCATTACAGACTCTATGCCGAAAAGTGTTTATTATTTAGTGTTTCTTAATCTCAACGTAAACATCCAGGTTTTTTCAGGATCCTTAATCCAGAACAAACACAATCCCAGATGTATTGTAAAACAAACTGGCTAAATGATTAGAATGAGGTTCTCCCTGCTGCATTATCTTTCTGTTTAATTCCTCGTTTGCCTTGCAAGGCTTTATCTTTGGCTAAAAAATATATTCTATATAGCGTTTCAACGGAAATCGACGATCACTTTTGATCTTTGCTGAAAAATTGTGTTAATTTCCATCATGTTCATTTCATTAAACCATTCTGTGTTTGTCATATTATACCAGCTGTACAGACTCACGTACAACTCGGCAGTCTCATTTCCGTAGTCACCAAATTTCTCAGCGTCTATTTCAGCTTGCAGAATAATTGAAAACCGACGAATTAAGTTTTTGTCTATCCCTGGTATTTCAGTTGTAACGTATGGATTATTAAGAAATCGTCTTGATGTATTTCCGTCGTTTGTGGTATCCATGCATTGTTTGACAAGGTCGATTTTGAGTCCTAGTTTCTTAAAGAACTCGTTCTGAATGCTTTTTTCGTTTCTTGATTGATTCTCCATCCTTCTAATAATTTATTATAGGCAATGTGGAGAAGGCATTTCGTGAATTGTATTTGTGCGTTCAGGGGCAACAATCCTACCCTTAATGCATCTGTGTTTTCTAGTTTATAATGCACCAGATCT
>VTPC01090842.1:176411-187310 GCA_011009095.1 Ignelater luminosus | reverse complement strand
AGCCCACAGCCCTATTTAGATCTATTTCATTCTAAAAGTAATTGTTGGGAAAATTAGGCTGAATAATCTTGCATTAGTTTAGATTATCTTTGTTCTTATTTATTTAGGAAACTAGATGTGTTCGGTTATTATTTACTTCAGAATCAGTCCACACATTCATTTAGACGTTTAATGTATAGTCTATAATTTCGACCAATAGCACAAAAGGAACTTTGTACTTTGATGCGTATAATATCTGTTGTCATCCATAACCAAAGCAAGAGAAGCAAGACAGAAAAGAAATTCTGATTTTCTGTGTTCTTCCTTTTTATGATTTCTAAAAGGGTTCCACAACAAAACCACGTAATCAATTTTAACATTTCCATAAGATTTCATAGCTTTTTTTCGACCGACGCGAAAAATTCTTGCCAAACCGCGTTTGGAATCTTTCCAGTCACTGCTCTACTTGTTAGAACAAAGGAAAGAGAAATCTGCAATAAGCACGTTTCAATCAATAGGCAATCATTTTTACTTACATGGCTCTGGATCTTGTATGACTTTTACCAAGGCAGACTAACACAGCTGCAAAGTGAAGTCACAAAACTGCCTTCCTTCATCAAAACCTAGCAACTCTTATTTAACCATTTTGACAGGAAAGACAATTTTTAGATTTCAAATGCTATTAATTACTAAAAATTTTCTTGTTAAGCACCAAAAATACACTTCCTAGGTAAATCTTACTGTAGTATTCGAAAATGTGATAAAAGCTTCAAACCTATTAATTCAAGTTACTACATGACTTGTAGCTTTTTATATAACTTCAGTCAAAATTTCTTACTAGCCATTTTACAAGTAAGTATCAGTACTTAAATTAACCCTACAAAGAACATTTCTTCTTAATATAAAACCCCTTATGAAAAATTAAATGTAGACACGTCTAAGTCAAAACAAAGCTTACCTCTTTGGCAAACCTTTGGCACACCTAGCCGTTTTTTTATATTGTTTATAGGAATGGTATCTTCATCTTCAACATTAGGCCGTTTGAATGTTCCAGGCTTAGACCGTTCTAGAAACTTAATATTGGCTTCTTCGTCGTTTATTGTTATAACCTTTCCAACATAATGTCTAATGGTTTTTTTAGTTTGATATTCCACTCTAACCCAAGAAATTGTTTCTAAATCATTTGGGCGGAGATGTTTTTCTTTCTGATCTTTCTTGATCACTTTCTCCGCTTACATTAGTCTCTGCCTCCGAACTTTCTTCGCTTTCTTCGAAAATTCTTCTTTTCGTTGTTTGCGTTTTGTTTGTTGATGGCACGTCGTCTTCATCATTACTTTTTTCTGGACTGTCTTCAAATGCAGCTGATCTCCCAGATATAACATTTACCTTTCTTCTTTTTGGTGTAGCATCACGCTTTTTGGAATTTCGCTGTTCTGTTAGGTAATCAACTATTACCTTAGCTCTACCTACACCGTGAGATGTTGGTTGGTCACTGGGAATTTTCGCTAAAAGCTTCTCGTTGATGGACAGAAGATAAATGCCACAAGTAGAGAACCCCTTTTTAATTATTAAAATCACACGTTACCGCCAATGTCACATGCTAAACTAAATTTGCTAATCTACAATGAAAACTAATGCAAGGTTTTACAAGCTTTAACTTGGTCAACTTCACCCAGTTGGTTAGCTTGACCCCAAACTCAAACAAAAAGTGTGTAAATTGACAAATTTTCAGATTGTAACAAAACGAGAAAATTACTCCAAAATTTATAATTGAGGTTATTATCTACTACACTTAATGACTTGTTGAAATAATGCTGTTACTTCCTATAGCATTTTTAATTTACTGCTTTTTACATAAAAGTTTAAAAATATTTAATTTATAGCAAAATGCAGCTCTCATTTTAAGAGCGCGTTTTTCATTTGTAAAAGGAAAGTATTTTTGGTGTGGTATCTGGTGTGTACCAGATATTAGATAAATTACAGGTTTTATAACAATTAAATTTATTAGACAATGCAAAAAACTAGTTTTCCAAAAAGAAACACTTACTGTCCAATAACAGCCAGGTGCCCAATAATGATATGGTTTTTGTTTTGTTCAACGGCCTTTCTGCCACTTGAAATATTTTTTTGCGTTCGTTAGAAAAGTGCAGCATTTATTAATTTTTGGTTATAAAGGATGCGTTGGTTTCATCGCGCTAAAAGCGTGAAAAAAAGCACCATAGAGGTTCATTTTTTCATGCATTTGAGTGAAAAAAAGTATCGTAACGTGTCATTTTTTAACGCAAAATATTTAAACACAAAACATAGAAGGCGCCGTTGCTATGATACACACTAATTGTACATTTAATTTCAATGTTTTCAAATAAAAAGCTATTTTTAAAGCAGGCTGTTCTTGATTTTTATTAAGAACGTGAAAAAGGTTCGGCGGATTTCTTCTCGTAAAAAATACACTTTACTCACTTGTTGGATAAATAACTATTGTTTTGTTTTTATTTCTATTATTTTGTATATTTAAGCTTTTCAAAAGTAAATTAATTGCAGTGATATTATTCTTGTCAGATGTTTCAGCATGTTTTACAGTTACATTTTTTATAGTTCTGCTAGAGATTTGAATACATTTATAAGATAAAGTACAATACATTGTGATTTATATTATATTGGCATTTTGACATGAATAAAATCCATTGCAAGTTGTAAATACATTGGATCTGTATGTTAATAAATAAACTTCCAAATAGAGAACTGCTTTTGTTAGAGCTTTCAGAAATGATATCTTCCAAATTTTGAAATCTAACCTGCATTGAGATATTTTAATATATGTAATTCTTACCATCTTACCTCCTTTAGAAAATCCGTAATTTGTAAGTTTGGTTAATTGCTGCTTTGTAAGTCGTATGGTACCTCTCAAACAATTTTTAATAAGTTTGACTTTTGTAAAACGCTTTCGGTCATTGCTTTATTTACCGACAATTATTACAAATTCGTGGAGCTATTAAGGAGCTTCCATGCAAAACCAAATAAATCCACTTTTAGTAGTTTCCTAGAGAAGAGCATTTGGTTGAACAGGATAAACGATTAAAGATAATAAAAAGCTTTTTCCTCCTAGTTGTGTACTTTTTGATGAGAATAAAATGTAGCTTGTCTTGTTAAAAAGTACAAAGTATGTTAGCAAATATTCCAGGAAATAATATGGATTTATCTGGTTTTGCTGGAAATGTACCTTATTTATTACAATTGAATGAAAAGTTTGAATAAAAGTATAGAGTTGGCTTTAAAAATTGAATTTCTATAAAAGTTTATATGAAAAAAAACAAAATACAAGAAAGTAAAAATTAGTATTTCAAAAATATTAAATGTGTAGAGCATCTTCCTCTTCCAAACAGTCGCATCTCTTTCCATCACCGTCATGATCCTCTTGTTCATCACCTTTATCGTTGTGACTCTCAGATGTAGACAAAATTCTTTTGCACAAATCCAAATTTTCTTGACTATATTGAACTTTGTTAGAAACACTTTTCTGAACATCAAATATGTAATTTTATAATGAGTATCAACTGTGTTGTTATACATCTTATGCAGTTTAGATATGTTAAAATAAAAAGGTAAGTAAATCCTTTTGGATTTCTCTCTGTTATAATGGGTTTTCCTGACCTCTAAGCAGTCAAATAGTCTTTAACTTTTTCTCGCTTAGTAACAGTTTTCGCAGACATATGGTCACCACCACGTTTTTCTTTTGGTGCCTCCCCTTGGTTAATAATTTTTGCCACATGACTAATATTCTGTGAACTGTTAATCCAAGCGCATGTCGAAAAAATCCTTGACACACCCTAACACTTGTGTTGTCTCGTTTTAAAAAGTAAACTATATCTTTTATAGGTCTCTTTTTTGTTGTTCGAAGAACAGACATCATGTGGCAAAGCTTGGTGTCTTGCTCAATTTTGTCCTGCGTCTCCTAGAACTTCTTGCGACTTAGTTTTCCATCACAGTTTCGAATTTAGAACAAAAATATATCTTTTCAGCTTGATTGCATGGCCTCTTAAATTTTCTTAAATCTGGATCTGTGTTTGAATATCTATGTTTTTAGGAACGTTATATTACGTAAAACACAAAAGTAGGAAAATACCTTCTTCTTCTTTCTTTTACACGTCTGGCTTCATGGTTTTTACCTCGCGTTCCACTACCAACATTTGCGTCTTTTACTGACACTAGGTTACACTTTTAACTGATTTTACCATTATTCAAGCAATAACACACAGAAAAATGTGACAAACCAAATTTCAGTCACCACGTTAACAGATTAGTAAGGTTAGATTATTACAATGAGAGTAGACTTTTACCCAAACTGCAACGTAAACTCTTTACTAGTCTACAAGGAACTGTACTCACAAGAACATGTAACTCTCATGCCATCTGTGAAGTAAAATCTTTACTAGTCTGTAAGGTAAAACTGTAAACGATGAAATAGCTTTACCGGATTTATTTAGTTTTGCTCGAACAGGTGGATTTATTTGCTTTTGCTCAAAACTATCAGCTTTGGGATGCTTTTAATAAAGGGTTTATTCGTTTTAGCTTAAGAATAAATACAGTTTTAGAAATCTGATATAAAAGTTGGATTTAGTCGATTTTGCACGGAAGCTCCTTAATTGGTATGTCAGGTAAGGTAAAAGAAAGAATGTTTTCTTGGTATGAAACTAGGGAAACTTCCAATTTCAGGCCCCTTCTGAAACTAAAAGACTCAGATTTTGAGGAGCACAAATAGCTAAGACAGCTTTCAATTTAGAAGATTTTCAGAGTTAGATTTATAAGAAATCAAACACCAGACCTCTATATATCTTAGGTAGCCAATCAACTCTATCTTTTTGCATATTTGTAATCAAAATTAGATTATGAGTTCGGCAATACCACATTTATAACATTCTGTTTGCACAAAAAAGTTGTTTATTCGAATGCACTATGTGGATGCAAAGTGAGACACGCTGTATGCAAAAAAAACATTTTTTTAGGTGGTTTTACGATAGCAAATAAAAGATAAAAGACTTTTCATAATCTTTCCAACAGCAACATGTTACTATTTCCTTATAATAACATTATTAGTTATTTGTATTGTATAAAAGGATTTCTAAAACTTACCTCGAGAGGTTAAAAAGGTCACAAACCGTTAATAAAAGAAAATATCCAACTACCTTTGATCATTTTTACGGAAGTAAGAATTACATTTATATATGACGGCCGCAACTACAAAAACGACAGTAAAGTAATATTACAACTGCCAGATTTATTAAAGTAACGTATTTTTCAAAATACGTATGTCATAGATAACGTGTATAATTTAAAATTTAATGGAAAAATGTCCATATGCATGAACGTCAACGTGTATAAAACAATAAATAACAGAAACCACAGCTACCGTTGAACACTGATCTGTAATGCAAATATAAATATGTGCAGGGTAAAAACATTCGGTGTATTTTTATTATACAATAACGCAATTCATCTTAAAATGAAAGTACTTTGCGTCCTGTGTGCGTTTGTTGAAAGAGCTTTTGTATATCTATACTTTACAGGATTTCTCTAATACCGTAGATGAAGGCATATTTATGTTTTAGCATTGAAAGAAAGTAATCTCTTGATGATATTCCGTTTACAATATAAAGGTTTCTCTTTAAGTATAACCTTTTATTGGATTGGAAATATAAAAAAGTACAACTTGTATTCTTATAATATTAGAAAATGGGAGAGCATTCAAACATTTAGATCCTACTATTTCTTTTACTTTTTAGACCTTCTGGGCATTAAACTATCAAAGATTTTACAAAAGATAAATTGCTAACATTTTTGGATTCTGCTCGAACTTTTAGTTGTTTTTCCCATTTTAGATATGCTTTGCATCATGCAAATTACAGTACTGGTGTTTTCACTTGTCAAAAGCCACAATAGCCCTTTAACACATTGGCTACTACGTTGTAATATTATTGTAGAATGTTGCATACTCATCCGGCTTCTGCTTTTAATTTCGTTCAGATATTTTCATTTTGTGAGACCTAATCATTTCATTTCACATAAATTTATTTGCTAAACTGTTTATTTTTAGGTTAGCAAGAATATTTTGGTTTAATGCTTGTCAAGTTTTAAATTATTAGTTTGTACGTGCGTTTTGGAACAATTTTTCTGTCGCCAAGACCGACGGATTTCTCTATCTTTAAAGAGCGTTGCGGACGACCAAGGACAAATTACAATGTATCAATGGGTTGTAAAAACTTTCCATTTATCATATAGTTGCCCATGTATTTTTTCTCCCAGAGTGAAAGTGACTGCACTCAGCTTGGTTGTAACGTATAATCTCGTGATTCGTTGAATGCCCTCTTCAGGGGAAGCGCTCGTTGCTAGTGAGTTTAACGATTCTGTTTTGACATGGTTGCTGAACTATTAACTCCAATGTACTAATAGGTTTTGTTTTTTTCGGATGGTTGATAGGGCATTCGGTGGGTTTCGGGGAGACCATTTTCCATCTTTGGTCTCCAGGTTTTCCCCTTGAACGTCCCCTTCTTTTCTCTTTTCTCCTGAGAGGTTTGGAATTTGGCCCCCAGCCTTTTCCTTGTTGGATTTCCTCCTTTTAAAGAAATTTTGGTTTCAGTGGCGAATTGTCCAGGTCCTTTCCTTTAAAAGTAAAAAGTCGGGTGGAACCTAGTTCGACTCCCCCAAGTCAGATTGTTTTTCTCTTCCCCCCCCCTGTTTGGTTTAGACGTGTTCATGACGTTCTCCCCAAGAGGTGTTGGGATTCGGCCCCCGACCTTCATCTTATTTCCTTTGTCCCTTTCTTTTTTTCCCTCCGCCTTTAGAGCTATTATTATTTTATAATTATACTTATATAATTATCACTACCGCCAGCCCTCCCTCCTACGCGGAAGTGGTTCCCTAAAATTCCATAGACGTTCTCCTAGGACGGATTAGGACAAAGTGTGAACTTGTAGACAATCTGGTATACTTTGCCAAGTTAGTTTTCTTTTGTGTAAAGGCAATTTAATTGTCGAACTCAGATCGGATTCTTCGGGATCGTGAAGAAGTGAAGCCGCTCCGTTTAGTTTCTTTTCTGGATTTAATCAAGGTTTATGACCTAACTAGATATCTTGTGAGCAAGTGTTTGCTGTTTTGTTGTTATGAGACTAAAATTCAATTTCTAGAACAATAGCCTCGAAGGCGTTCTGGTTTAATTTATGCTGTAGTTACTACGGGCGGTTGTGTGAGAATTCAGCCGCGAGCCGGCTTCAGTCGATCGCCAAAGCAACCATCTGAGGCCGCTGGCCACCGACAAATTTTGTTATTTGAAAATTAAAAAAAAGCCCCTTCTGGATTCAGCTGGTGAGCTTTGAAAATAGCCCAGAAAGTAGTGTGTAAAGGTTTTGTTTATTATAATCGTATTTGCAGTTAAATATTATCGTTGTTTATCGCAATTTTTGCAAGTTTCTTTACAGAGAATCTTTAAGATTTAAATTAAAGAATACAACAATTAAATTTGTGAAACGAACGTTTGAAGGCAGGGTTAAGATTTAATTGCTTATTTACTCATTTAATTATGCGTTAATTTATCATCTATTTTATTTCTTTATAACGTATGTTTTTTTTGTTTTTTGATCAAATAATTAATTTTTTTTTAATATTTGCTTTGGTTTCTCCCTCTCCTGGTGAAGCATTATTACGTTAGTTTTACATACATATTTCAGTGTTCCTGCGTTTTTGTTTATTATTATGAATTCAATAAACTAAAGTAAAGATATTCATGCACTTTATTGAAGTATATCTATAAGGGCTTTCTTTCTTATTTGTGTGCATTTGTGTTTGTTTGTTTTAACAGTGTAAACCAACCGTGGATTTTCAGAAAAGCACGAATAAACATATTACTGTGCATAAAATTACTTTGATTACAGCTAAAAATATTTTTACATTTATGTGGCTGGGAAGCTCCAGATTGTTGCAAATTTAAAGTTTATTTGGTAAGTAAGGGTGTATCGAATTGATCACCCCAGTAAAATTTTGGTGTCATCAGCATTTACGAAACTGGAACGTTATATAGTAAATTTTGAGTATTTTAATAAATAAAGTGTCTGTTGTAAGTAATTCAGGTAAGCTCGTATACAGGGTGTTAGTTTGTAAGGGGTCTATATACTGGGTGTTAGTCTACAAGAAGCTGCGTGGGCTAACCGATAGTTCCCTTTTGACTTTCAGCTTCTGGTGCCCCTAAGTTTTGACTACCTTTTTTAGAATTATCGAGATAGTTTCTGTGAGTGTAAGTTTTTCTTCTGTTTTGAAGGTAAGTTTAGATTGAACCACACCCATCTCTGACTAGAGCTACGGCATCAAACATCTTCCAAAATCCGTAACGGGCATTAGGCCTCTTTTTCAGGTTTTTCCCGTTACAACGTGTAATAGCTTGTGTATACAGTTGGGTTGGATAATCATCCGGGTTCTGCCGCAAATTTCGTTTTTAATGTATTCATTTATTGTGAATTTATCGTTCCGTTTTGGTTTATAAAATTTATTTAGTCACACTTTTATGGTTATCAAACATTTTGTTCAAGGCTTCTTTGAAGTTTTTTGTTAAAATTTAAATGTATTTAACAATCTGTTTTATGTTCTTTTTAATGTAAGAATATTTCATATTTGGGATTTCATTTATAAATTCGATAATATAGCTTCTTTGTGTAAGTTATCACGATACGTGATTTTTAGTAAATCTAAGCAGACTAAACAGGTCGTATGGTTTTTCTCTTCTTAGAAATCTTTATTTATGTTTTAAGGTTTTAATGGTCTATCGTCAGCAATCTGTGGCCAAATAAAAGGCCGTTTTAAATTAGAGAGATTATGTGTGCAAAATTTTTATTTCTTATGGGCTATTTGCAGATTAAACTTTAACTTCTATCATTTAATGGTTATTTTGTTTTGCTTAATAGTTTTTTTTTAAGTTTAATAACGAACTCCTCAGGTTTCGTTTGAATATGGTTATATCATTTTTCTTTGTGTAAAGTTTTCAAATTTTTCTGTTTATAATTGATGTTATTCAAATTTATTTTATTATTCCATATTGAATTAACATACTTTCAACGTTAATAACTTAATTAATTTATGTTTTCATGAACTAAATCTTGTTAATCATTTTTTTTTCTTTTCTTTGCATTTTGAAGATATAATAAACCTACTGTGTTTCATTCATTTTGGTATTTTAAGCTCTGTTTGTGTAAATAATCAGGTAAAGTATTGTGTTATGAGTGTCCCAGGTTTCTAGTAACAAAGAATCTAAATTTTGCTTTAAATAATTTGAAAGTTCTATAAAGACGACGTTTTATAATGTTTATTAAAGTTATGTGAGAGAGAGATGATAGAACTTATTTTATATTGTGGTATCATGACTATCTTATGTTTTGTATCATTTATTGAGCTAATGTAAGTTCCTTCAGGTGAGTGGAGCATCCAAATACAATGTTAAGTTTCTATATACAGGGTGATATTTCCTATGGCCACCCATATATAGGGCTTTGGTCGATGTGGGGATAGGTCGACGGATTACATCATATAGCGTAACTGTTTCCTGGCGCCCTCTATTTTGGACATCTGTAGATTTATTAAGAGTTTCTGGTTGTGCGAGCTTTCCTTTTTCTTCGGATAAAGGTGAGTTTACTTAGAATCCATCCCATTTGGGGCGTGAGCTATGGGCTTGGACATCTTTTGTCATCCGTAACGGGCCTTAGGTCTCTTTTTCAGTTTTTTCCCGTTATAAACTGTATGCCCATATATCGTCACAAGTAAGGTTTGTGTTTTCATAATGCTGTACACTATATGGTTACGAATTTCATATAGATATAATAAAATTGACAAGCATTTTTCGATACTTTGTGACTAGAATCGTAGGAAATTTAAAAAGATTTTCTTTTAATGAAACTCCAGGTTTCTCAAACGAGTTTTTGAATGAAAGATGGGAAAATAGGCAATATTATTTTTATAGAATGTTTGTTGATGATGAAATTATAGTTTTAATTGTTTGTGAAACCAATACATACGCAAAGCAATCTATAATATTTAAAATCACTAATGAATCATTGTCCAAAACTTCGCTCTTACTTACAAAATGGCAAGAGATTGATGCAAGTGAAATGCTAGTATTCCTAGGTTACTTAGTATGGATGGGTCTGGATCATAAATCATCACTAAAAAACCATTTCAGAAAAACATTGCTGTATAAAAACGAAATTGCTAAATATGTTGGTATGTCAAGAATTCGGATGGAATTACTTTTGTCAAATTTTTATTGCGCAAATAATGAAGAATGTTTAGATCATAGTTCTCTTAGCAAAAACCTTTCAGTGTTTAACGCCTGGAAAGAACGTATGCATCGATGAAACTATAGTTCAATTTGGGGAACGTCTTGGCTTTTGGCGGTACATACCTTCCAAGAGACACAGATACGGAATAAAGCTTTTCGAGCACAGAAAACAGTTATACTTACAATATTAAGATTTATTTGGGCAAGGAGTTGGTAAGGAAAAAGCAACCTATGACAATCCGTGTAGTTTTAGAATGCAACCACTACTCAATTCTGGTAGAGCTTTATACGCAGATAATTTCTATACCAATGCTGGACTGTTTCACAAACTGTTACAAGAAAACACATACTTAGCAGAAACAATCAGTAAAAATCAAAAGTACAACTCCCAAACCAGTGACTGAGGCGAAGCTTGCACGGGGGAAAATGATAACACGTAAAAGACAAAATAAGGGAGATGTTAGTTTTCACAACAAAATCCATACCAAAATGGTCTTGCAATGAAACATACATGTGTATAAAATCTTTTTTTTTAAACTCATAACTGTTCATCAAAAGAATGAATTGAGTGATTTTTCTTATGTATTTTTACAATAACAATAAAA
>VTPC01090842.1:135392-166411 GCA_011009095.1 Ignelater luminosus | reverse complement strand
GATGACTATTAGAGAAAATTAGTCTTCATTGCGAAATTAATAAATTTAAGATAAAAAGTAGATTTTTATTGACATGCTAAGAATAACTAGTAGATTAATAATTGCGGATATTTCAGTGCAAAATAATTTAAGAGTTACTAGTTTGAATTTTTAATCTCGGAACAGCTAATTAACTTCCTTATAAAGTAGCTAAACATTTATCAACGTTACAAGCTTTTATAGCGTTTTTTTAAGTTGATTCAGCATTTACTTTGTCCAAGTTTTGTTTTAGTTGTAAAACTCACATTGTGTACACCAACGCATACTTCAAGACAAAAAAACTAAGAAACTAATTAATACTAGTAATGACAGGAGAGGAAACTTAGATTCTTTAAAGGATAGATTTTTTAAAGAAAGAAAGCACATGTGCCAAAAGTGCTGTTAGAATTTTAAAATTTTAATGAAGGTTAAAAATTAACAAGTTTTCTTTACATGCAAATAGCATCGAGAAAGTTATAAATCAAATGCAGGAAACAAAAGCTGTCGAATTGTCAAGATTACATTCAAAAGTCAATTCTTAATAAATTCTCAATTTTCAGATTTAACACTTTAGAAAATAAAAGAAACGAAGAAATAGAAAAATTGTGTAAAATAAAATACGTGATAGCTTAAACACGTAAAGAATTAAACTCTTTATCTTTGAAAATACGTTCCAGTTATATCCAAGGATAACTTATGAATTAATTTTAAGGGCAATTGCGTTTAATGTAAATTCAGCACATGGGATATTTAAAGTAAAAGATTAAAAATTCCTTAAACATCTTTTCTGTGACGCACTAAAGTAATGAATTAATAAATTCTTATCTTTGCACATTAGTGAGTAACCTTCCAAAAAAAACCTTTAAGTCAATTATTTCAAGAAGAAAACACAGGAATAAAATAAATATACTAAGCAACAGATTTAACGCAATCCTAATACTACAAAAGGGGGTTAAATGGTTTTAATATAAATACCAATTTTGCGGGTGGTTCATTTAATCTCCGGTTTGAATCGTTATACTGTACTATACATAACGAAGAGATTTGTGAAGTTCTCATTAGAAGTTAACCGTAGAAGTAATCTGCCATTCAATTTCTAATTTCAGTGGTTAGATTGCAATAAATCTCGCTTCGAAAATCTTCAGTTTTAATAAAATGGTTTAATCATGCATAACGATCATAAAAGCATGCTTATGGTGTGTTTGCAACTTACTTCTTTGGTTTTAAAATTAAGGGTGTCGAAGGCCTCAGCTTTCGTTGCTACATTTTTCAGGCGAATAGGTTTCTTATGGATTCCGGGCGAATTTTGAATTCCTGGACTGTGACTTTCGTAACCGGAATTGTACGATATGTGATTACTGTTTATCATCGACATAGTCAGTGTTTTTTAGTGCGTTTATTTTTTCGGTATCTCACTTTCAATTAATAATACAGGCACATTTCAACGCATCAAATACACATTCATTACGTTTTTATTTGGTTAAATATTAACTGGAATTTATAATTTCAAATTTTCCTTGAACAGAAATACAAGACGTTAACTTAATTAAAATGGATTTAACGCCGAATTAGTTCTACAAATTGAAAATACAAAAAAGCAAATTCATCAAAATTTTTACAGCCATTATACTCCTATGAAAATTGAAATTTTAGAATCAAATTATATTGGCTTTAGTCTGATTATTATATTCATCAAAAAAAACAAAATAGATTTTCAGTTTAAAAAATATTAAAACTTTGTTTTCTTCTGTTCAATGAATTTGAAATTTAAATTAGAAATTAAGAAACTAAACTCGCAAAGGAAATTGAAATACTTTTCAACAATTTTTCTAATTTCACTTAAATGCTTAATTAATTGAAAGATTTCTCTTTTTTCATTCCTGAAAAGTTGTTTTATAAAAGTTTAGAAAAAAAATGCAATTTGGAAAAACTAACTTTAAATAAAATAAAGTAGACCATTAACGAATTTCCTGAGAGAAATTCATCAGACGCTGTTTATTTATGAATGGAGGACAAACTTTTTTGAAAGTTGAAAAAGTTTACGCGATCTTTCGTAGACGACCGGAATGCGTAGACTGGTATATATGCAACCCTTGAAGGGCTTTTGCGCTTCTGCACAACCAGAATCCTTGCGCTACAGTCAGGACTGTGGTGGTTTTCCCCCACTTTTCCTTATCTCTGAATATTTCCCACTACTGTCCTGCTGTCACCTGTTGACAATTGGCTCCCGTTCTCTATTTATACACAACACTTTGATTGATGCGCAAGGAAGCTTTAGGATTCTCTGTATTTCTATTATACTTACACGCTTTTGCTGGTATTACATTCCTTGTTTTCTGACATTTTACATCATTAGTTTAAAACGAAATAATTTCTAACGAGTAATTAATTTAAAGCTTTTATGCATAATTAACTATGTGTCCTGCGGTGGTTCGTATTGTTTGTATACATAATGAACTCATTGGGCGGTGATTCCCACCAAAATGACTATTTTAAACCGTTTACACAAAATTACTGAATGAAACTTGTACACATTTATTTGAAACTACCTACCATTGGACGATGCAAATGATTTTTGGAGGTATAATTAATGATGTGTGCAAAACGTAGTTACGAGTTGAATTAAATCATAATTAATATCCTAAATTCTAATCGCGGTCGTTTACATAAATTTTTATTTGTTTTGTTCTCCACAACATGAAACACAGCTAATCCCCACTGACCTGATTATATAGGTAGTGTGCAATTCGTATATTTTTTATGGAAATTGCAATGAAAGCAAAAAATGATTTCCCCAGCAGTTAGAATCAATCGCAATGTTATGAAATGAAAAGATTATATAGACGAAACAGGGAGGAACGAGTAATTTGAAGAATCGAGACTTAAAGTGCTTATCATCTCTAACAGAAGCAAACAGAAATCACCTTCAGTTTAATTTTCAAAATAATGTAATTAACAAAATAATTCACAACAAATTACGTGGTGGTTTAAAACAAAATTACAAGTCTAACCTAAAATGATTCATTACATTTCTCCTTGACCAAGATCGTATACACGTAGCAAAAAACTAACTGGATGCATTCTGTAGATTTTATCAGACCTAAAACAGTAAATCCCAATAAAAAAATTTCAAAATCTCGTGCCTAGGAGATATATGCAGTATTCAGTCTTGAGCAGTGACCTCCAAATACCATGAACAAATAACCACGGGTAAGGTTACTTTTATAAAATCTTTAGTACTGGATGAGAGAATTTTCCAAAATCCTCCTTTATTCTCCCAAGCGCGAAGCGTTGGAGAATTTATGTATTCAAGTTTCGAAACCCTTGTAACCCTAAGAAATAGTTTTAAATCGTCACAAAGCGAAGTGATCCGTTTGATAAAAGTGATTTAAATATTTCTGTGGTTTCTGAGATTTTAGTGGTACAAGAGAAAAACAATTTTTCTTAGTTTGCAGTATGCACATCTGTTTGTGGTTGCGATTACATAATTTACTAATTGTTGCTAACGATATTGGTTTTATAATTTATAATTATCAACTCTAAATAGTTCGACCCACATCTAGACTCATTCTATCATAAATATTACGTTTTGGAACATTGCAAGCTAACAAGAAAATATAAACATTTAATTTTATCAAGAATTTCTGCTACTACAATGTCTCTTCTTATTTTGTCAATATTACAATGTGCCGTCATAACCAAGTTTTTGCAAGCTCGCCGGGTAAAGTTTTCTATAATAAAACTTGTTTAAACGAGACAAAAAATGAGGGTGAAAATTATGAAATTCTTCAGAAATACTGATTGAGAAAGCAACAATTTTTAAATTTTCTTAAGTCGTTTGGAGGAACCCAAAAGGAAAGCGAGTCAGACAGTTGAAGATAAGGAAAGTCTGCCTGTAGTTCTCAATCAGAAAGTTGTGGGGAATATTAAGATTTAGGAAGAATACGCCATCTCAGACATTTGAGAAGTTCTCTGGTAAATTTTGCTCAGAAGAGTTCTGTTTTTGACCGACTTGAAAAGTTTCCAATAAAGCTCATAACTAAATTCGAATTAATAGCGTTTTCGGCATTGTAAGCTATTTGGTCTTACAGATTTCTGTCGTCTGTATTGGACAAGTCGTATTAGTTCACGTTGTTACTGTTGCTACGGAAAAGCTAAGCACCGTCAGCAACGTCACCTGACATTCTTCGGCCGGGGAAAGAAGAAATCACACAGAACAAAGTTAAGCAAGTAATCGTAATGGTCGATGACGTTCAATTTGTTTCGGACTAAGAATTGGCAAACAACACAGGCAGTGTGGAGAATCCAAGCATTGTTAGCTTAGTTTCTGTAACTGTAACGATCATTTTTTGCTCGTTACATAAAATCATTTTATAATTAGATTTTTGTTTTGTGAAACATCGATTTCCTTGTATTTCTATCCCTAACTTTTTCAGTTCATTGTCACTATTTGGTTCTTTGTTTTATTAATCCATTTATTAAATCGTTTTAAGATTTATTGATTAATTACCTATGATAGGACGAGATGCCCACTATAAATATTTCCGTTTCATTTTTATTGTCTCTTTGAAAAGAAATAAATTGGGCACGTGTCGAGTTGCTTTTGTATTTTATCGATAAACTATTTGTGGATTTATAATTCACACTAATTTTATACCCAAAATCTTTGATTAAAAATTTGATTGTGTGCCTACAGTCTTATAAGAGTTTGTCAATTTTTAATTTTTTAATCTCTTTGGCAGTTTTCTTGATTGTTGAGACATGGGTTTAATTACACTGTCCAACAAATCCAACAAATTTTAATTTTTCCCTCGAATAAAAATATTTGAACGTAATACAATTAACTACATCGACTGCCAAAAATAATCTAGAAAACTTGCATCACATTGTAACAGTTTTGATTTTTTCTATTTCAACATACAGAAAACAACGTATAACAAAGTTAATTAAAAAAACTAAAAACATTACGTTTTTTGTCATTTAAGCACTTTATGCTTGTAAACGGTATTTTTCAATAACACAGGTCTGCGTTGGTCAAATTGCCTGGAATCTATCTGGCGATTTCAATAGATTTTTTGTTGCTAAAAAAGGGAAAAATATTTTAAAAATGCAATCACCTGGGATTTTCTCACAATTTGTGGTTTTTTGTTCTATCTGTAGGTGTTAGCCTATTGTAAAGGATCATTTTGTAAAACTGTTGTTTAAATAAACAATCATAATTTTTTTTTAGTTATGATGTAAAAAGTTGATATTCTGAATAACCATTTAGTGGATTTATGATACAAAAGTTAAAAGCAGTAATAAATTTATCACGCAGCTGTAAATACAACCACTTTCGTGTCAATACACGTTTGATCTTTCCTGTTTACTGCATGTCTGCCTCCCTACTACCACCATCTGTTCCAGACAAAACATTTAGTCCAGTACCTTCTTTACAACTGTGGTACGCATGGGCACCCATAGACTTTTTTCTCAAGGGGGGCTAATAAACAGTTTGCGTTATTTTTAATTGTTACGACTAACTCAGGGCTCGGATGTTTATGACATGTCATTTATTTTTGTTTACGTCTATTTTCATGCCGAACACATTTTTAGTGCGTATTAAGCTTTTTTACATAATATTAATGGTCATATAAATTCATATTTGGCATGTAAGGGCATATTTTAAGCACTTTTCTCGAAAAGGTCATATTTTAGTTATTCGTGTTTAATAAATATAATATTTAACAAAGGATGAAAAAAGAAGAATTGTATTTATTTTTCATGGGGCCTGTTCTACAAAGTTTTTTAAAAATAAATTTAATTAAGACAAAATACGCTTTATTGGTATACATTGTAATATTCTCGGATGGGTGGGGCACGGTCAAAAAACAACCAAAAAATATTGTAGAATTTGTAAACAAAGTATATGATGTGAAATTAGGAGACCAAGACAAAATCTTGGGTTCTTAATAAGGTTTCTTGTTCAGTATGTGTTGAAGAGCTTCGCACAAGGAAAAAACAGTCTTTTCGTTTTGAAGTGCTTATGATTTGGAGACAACCAACCAATCATAGCGATGATTGTTATTTTTGTTCATTTGTAGTACAGGGATTCAATTGAAACCCTTCGATCCGCAATGCGTCCGGTACCTTACGGACCAGAAATACCTGTTCCCCCACAACCAGATAGATTAGATGATGTACGTGATAACAAAATGAATTGGATGACGAAAGTGATAATTATGATCCTGGAAGTGATGAACAAAACTGTTTAGTGAGGGACTTAAACCTTCCCAAAGAATTCGCTGAGCTTTCAGGCTCAAGGCTAAAGGAGAAAAACTTGTTAGCTCCTGGCACGACTTTCTACTGGTTTAGAAACAGAGAGAAAGGTTTTGCTCAATATTTTTTCGAAAAAGATGTACTGGTTTTCTGTAATGATGTTCCTGGACTCATGGAACAATTTCACATTGACTACAATGTTTCTAACTGTTCATTGATTCGTCGAAAAGGAATCTTAAAGCAGTTCTTTTGCACAATGGAAGTAAATACGCTTCTTTACCAATGGGATATTCTGTTCATTTAAAAGAGTGTTACAAAAATCTTGAGCTTTTTTTAATTAAAATTCGTTATAAGCATCAGGGTTAGACAATTTGTGGCAATTTAAAAGTACTTTCTTTGTTACTTGGACAACAAAGCGGTTATAGCAGATATCCTCGTTTTTTGTGTGAATGGGATAGTCGTGATAGAAAGCAGCACTATTGTGAAAAATTGTGGCTACCAAGACAAACCTTAAAATCTGGTATGAAAAACATTCACACAGAAAGTTTAGTAGAGCCCAGCAAGTTTTGCTTACTCCGTTATATATTAAACTAAGGCTCATGAAACAATTTGTAAAAGCATTAAAAAAAGATGGAGTGGGTTTCAAGTATCTTTGCAAGCAGTTTGCAGGTTTATCGGAAGCAAAAATAAAAGAGAGTGTTTTTGTTGGGCCGGATATAACGAAGCTTATGAAAGATACAAATCTTGAATTTAAAATGGATGAAGCAGAAAAGCAAGCGTCAAAAGCCTTCAAGGATGTAATTACAAAGTTCCTTGGCAACAAAAAAGATGAAAATTATAAAAATATTGTACAAAATATCTTAGAAAAATTCAGAAATTTAGGCTGTAACATGAGTTTAGAAGTGCATTTTCTAGATTTGCACCTCGACTACTTCCCAAAAATCTTGGTGCAGTAAGTGAGGGGCAGGGAAAAAAATTCTACCAAGATATAAAAGAAATGGAGAGGATATACCAAGGAAGATGGAATGAGAGCATGATAGCTCACTACTGTTGGATGTTAAAAAGGGATGACTCGCTGCGAGATCACAGAAGAAAAAGCACGAAAACGTTCTTCTTTGTTTGCGACGTATTAATCGTGTTTATCGGTCTAAATTCATTTTGAGTGCGTGTATTATAATTGTGTATTTCGTTAGTACGTTGAATAAAAGAAGACAAATAACTTGGCAAATATCCGTTAGTAACTTTGTTTAAAAACACCATTACGTTAAAATATATGAAATCCTTTACATCGAACCAATTAAGTTGTGATAGCATATCGTTGATTGCGATACGTTTGCAACACTGTAAGATTGTCCGCATAGCACGATTTTGCAATAATTGTAATCGTTTAATTTGGGAATCGTTTAAGAAAAAAAGAACAGTAGAGCATTATTGAAAATGAGGTTTTATTATAGAATTGTACACCGTAAGTCTCGACCAGACAGTTAGGTTATCGCCAACCCTGTAAAGAAACCCTACTTTTTTGGTGATCTTTTTACAAATAAAATCGTGATATTCATTAAACGTTAATCTGTTGTCAATTGTAATTCCTAAATATTTTATTTCTGTGACGTACTCTAATGCTATGTTATTAATATAAATATTATGCTCCGTTAATTCGTTTTTAAATTTACGGTAGTTTATTTTAGAAGCTATAAACATGCATTTAGTCTTTTTTACGTTAAGCATTAATTTGTTGTTACTAAACCAATCGGATAATTTTTTTAAGTCTTCATTCATGTTAGTAATACACGTCTTAGCATCTTGTTCTGTAGTATAAATTAGAGCATCGTCCGCGTACAATACAATTTGCATTTATTTATAACAAGATAAATGTCGTTTACGTAAATCAGGAACAAAAGAGGCCCTAAGACACTACCTTGTGGTACCCCCACATCAATGGGTAACTCGTAAGAGTGTGCGTTTTTAAATTTAACTATTTGTTGGCGATTAGTTAATTAAATAAGAGGATATCCATTGAAATACTATTCCATTTAATCCGTAATACTTTAGTTTTTCGATAAGAATTTCTATATTAACTGTTTCAAACGCTCTCTTGATATCAATGAAGGTAGCTAGAATTACATTATTAGAAGCTAATTTAATTTTCCAATCAGTTAACACGTACTGTAGAGCTGTTTCACACGAAAAATTTTTCCTAAATCCTGATTGTGCATAATAAATTAGATGACTTTCTTCAAAAAAACGCTGAAAGTTGTTTAAATACGACTGTTGTAAAAGGTTTTCTGCAATTTTTTTAATATTTTGACAACAAAGATTTCTTCTAACACAAATCTTTGAAACTAAATTACTATACGTACTTACAGTAATTAATATTATATCGTGATCACTTATTTTTGGTGTACTTGGCACGTTAGCATTAATACAAAAATCATTTGTTAAGACCAAATCAATTATTGTGGAGGAATTAGACGTTGTTCTAGTAGGCATATTTATTATTTGTTTGATACCAGTAGTATTTATCAACGACCCCAAACGCTTACTGTAAATATCATTTTGTTTTGATATATCAATATTAAAATCGCCAACGACAATTATTTTTCCCTTAAAATCAATAATTTTATTTATATATTGTTCAAATAATTCTAAAAAATTTATCTGACTTGTGCTGGGAGATCTATGTAGTACAGCCAGTAACAAATGATTTACAGTTATAACAAGCAACCAAAATTTATTGTCTACGTTAACATTATATAGTACCTTAAATCCAATGTCAGTTTTCATAAAAATTATTACACCACCTGTAAATCTATTTGTGCAATAACATACAACATGATTATAACCCTGAATCTTAATTTCATTATCAGTTATTTCCGAATCGCATCTGCTTTCAGACAAACAAACGAAATTAGGTTGTAATTTATAAACAAAATTCTCGATCTCATTTTTATGCGGTAAATAACTTTGCGCGTTCATGTAACAAATGTTTGTTTTACCGTTAGGATGATACTTTTTTATAAAAAATTACGTGTACTTTTTGCTAGTTTATGATCAGAATTTGGTAAGTTAGGATACAAAGCAGACACTTGAAGATTCCTACTTCTACTTACATTACAGTGTTCATCCACTTTTCCCAATCATGATTCACAGAGTGTTCTCTGACATTACAAGACCAATTTTCTTCATTAGGCATTATTTTAATTAAATGTTGTTGATTGATGAAATGGTTTCCTTGTTCTTGTATATAATTATTTTCCAAAGTATTATTAACTTTGAAAATGTACTCCACAATGCACTTACATAGCATCTATTTACCCCTTTGATTCAAATGTAAACCATGATTTGTGAAACGTTTCTTACTTACAAACGAATTAATATCAATAAATTTAATAAGATGAGAATTCCGTTGAACAGCTTGAAATAGGGAACAGTTTATTTCATAAATTGGTTCAAAATACTCCGTCCATGCCAGTAAGGCACTGAAATACACACAAGATTAGTTTTCTGTAGGTCCTTAAACACATTTGTCACACTGTCACAATTTAGTTTACGTCCTTTCAGTGCATTATTTGCACCCGCAAATATAACCACGTAGTCTTTTTTATTCCTTAGTTAATGCATAAATATCCGAAGCGCATTTTCAAATAAAGCATTAGGTTTAAAAAGACACTGAACTAAAAACTTATCTTCTGCCAAATTTTTACAAATAATTCCCAAATCACGGCCATGACTGTCTGCTAAAATCAACAGTCCTGGTTTTTGAAATTTTTGAGATATTTCTTTTGTTACTGAAGGTTTTTCACTACACTTATCTTGAGTATGTTTTTGGATCGGCTTTGAACACATTTTAAATTCGTTTTCCGGTATATCTTTCGCCCCTTTCTCTTCATTTATTACTTTGTGTTTTTTAGCACCTTTTTGTTCGGTATCTTTTTGTTTCTTCTTTTCTATATGGCAGACAAGGAGCCATCCCTAAAAATAAAAATGGCTAATGATCTTCGAATTATGGCCTGGAATGCTAACGGACTGCTACAACATCAGCAAGAATTACAAGCAGTCCTCGACATAGAAAAAATTGACATCTGTCTCATAAGTGAAACACATTTCACAAAACAAACACATATCAAATTTAAAGGTTATAAGGTCTACAACACCATACATCCAGAAAACACTGCTAAAGGGGGTAGTGCAATAATAATCAAAGAAAACATCCTACATTATGAAGAAATTGGAAACGAAACAGAAGAAATACAAGCTACTGCAGTCAATGTAAAAACGAAAAACTATCAAATAACAGTAGTGGCAGTTTACTGTCCACCAAAACATGCACTAAAGCGAAACCAATATCTTGATTTTCTAAACAGACAAGGTAATAGATTTATTATTGGAGGGGATTTCAATGCTAAACATATATCTTGGGGATCAAGATTGACTACGACCAAAGGCAAAGAACTTTATGAAGCTATAAAAGAGAAAGTGATGTCTACTGGAAAGCCAACATACTGGCCGACGGACTACAATAAAATACCAGATTTGATAGATTTCTATATTGTAAAGAACATTCCTGCAAATTACATACAAATAAAAGAAGGTTGGGATATGAATTCAGACCATTCACCAATTTTCTTAACATTAAGTCAAACTGTAATAGAGAAAGAAGCTTGCCCGATGTTAGTAAACAAGCACACTGACTGGAAAAGCTTTAAGATGAGTCTTGAAGAAAATATTAATCTTTCTGTATCATTAAAAAATGAGCAACAACTTGATGAAGACGTGGAGTTGTTTGTAAGAAATATACAGCAGGCAGCTTGGGAAAATACTCCTACACTTAGAAAAAGAACTGCAGGAAATAACTACCCAAAAGAAATTAGACAAATAATAACCGAAAAAAGAAAACAAAGACGAAGGTGGCAACAAACAAGATCACCCCAAGATAAAACAAAGTTAAATAATCTTAGTCAACAATTGAAAAGAGAAATAAAACTGCTAAAAGATGATACTATTAACACATATCTGAAAGAACTTACCAACGATGATTGTACAGACTATTCTCTTTGGAAAGCAACAAAGAGATTAAAAAGACCGATCCTGCAAATCCCGCCACTAAGAATAGGAAATGGAAAGTGGGCACGGAGTAATCAACAAAAAGCAGAATTGTTTGGAAATCATCTAGGAAAAATCTTTCAAGACAGCGAAGAATTAGTAGAAGAATTAACAACAGAAAATTCAATACAAGAGAAAGAAAGTATACGACTCACCTCTCCAAAAGAAATAATCAATGAAATTAAAAATAATATCAATCCAAAAAAATCTCCAGGGTTCGATTTAATAACTGGGGAAATACTCAGAAATCTGCCTAAGAAAGCCATAGTAAAATTAACAAACTTAATAAATGCATCCTTCAGACTGCGATATGTGCCAAGTTTGTGGAAAATCGCGGAAGTGATTATGATACCAAAACCTGGCAAGCAACCACACGAAGTGACATCATACAGGCCTATTTCCTTATTACCAGTAATTTCAAAATTATTTGAAAAATTACTACTCAAAAGGTTGAAACCTGTTATTGAGAGACAAAAATTAATACCAACACATCAATTTGGATTCAGAAACAAGCATTCCACGATTGACCAAATCCACAGAATAACAAGTATTATTGAGAAGAGCCTCGAAGAAAAAAAAGTTTGTTCTGCAGTCTTTTTGGATGTGGCCCAGGCATTTGACAAAGTTTGGCACAAAGGGCTAATACACAAGTTAAACTTATATTTCCCAGAACAGTACGTAGAAATATTACATTCATATATATCCGATAGATTCTTCAGAATAAAGCAGGAAGATGCCTATTCTGAACTGAAAGAAATTCAAGCGGGAGTGCCACAAGGAAGTGTCCTAGGTCCGATTCTCTACCTGCTATATACTTGTGACATTCCACAACCAGAAAATAACACAATAGCCACATTTGCGGATGACACTGCTATAATGGCAATTGGAAATAATAATGAAGAATCAACTGAAAAACTACAAACCGCTATTCGAGAAATACAGAAATGGACAAAAACATGGAGAATCAAGCTGAATGAAAGTAAGTCAGTACATGTAGATTTTACAAACAAAAAAATAGAACCAATACCAGTAAACATTAATGGTCAACAAATACCCTACTCAAACCAAGCTAAGTATCTGGGCATGACCCTAGACGCAAAACTGCGATGGAAGCCTCATGTCAAAAAGAAAAAAGAAGAGCTAAACCTAAAATACAGATAAATGTACTGGCTGATTGGTAGGAATTCCACTCTGTCTCTGCATAATAAAATTTTGTTATACAAACAAATACTTAGACCAGTTTGGACTTACGGAATTCAGCTCTGGGGCTGTACCAAACAAAGTAATAAAACAATTATACAACGAGTCCAAAATAAAGTATTGAGAAGTATGGTAAATGCACCTTGGTACTCTAGAAACAGCGACCTCCATCGAGACCTGGAAATGGAGACTGTGGATGAAATTATCACAAGATTTGCCAGACAACATGAAGAAAGACTTCATCAGCACGTGAATGTTGAAGCCATCCAGCTCCTTGACAACACGCAACTAGTGAGAAGGCTCAAAAGACTTAAACCTTTTGAGCTAATTTGAATTAGTGCTAGAGTCAGTGAAAAGCAGAGAATAGTGCGGTAGTGTACACGTCAGGTGTAGTGTACTTAGTTAAAAGACAGCTGAGCATTAAGGACACTGATGAGTATACCTTAATTTAAGTTTTTTCAAATAGTAAGCTAGGTTAGAATAAAATTGCTCATTGGTCATAATTGACCAGATTGTAATACTAAGACACAAAAAAAATTGTTTTTTTTACAGCTTTGTTCTTTTTACATAAAGACTGCACCATTCATTCTAAATTTCTAATTCTTGATTCAAAATTTAGTAATTTACTTTGATAAGTAGAAATACGTTTCGGTTTGGAAATTATTTGCGAAGTTGAACATATCTGTTTATTTGTATTTGTACGTTAATAGAAAACGAAATTTAACATTGCTTATTGCATAAAAAATGTTTAATGCTTGCTAGTAAATTTTGGAATGCTTTATAAGTCATATTTTATAAAATTGATTGCATTAATCTTTTAAGATATACATTATGTTTGCTGAGATACTGATTAAATATTCGTAAAATAGATGCAATATTTCATCGAAAGTGGGAGGATATGATACGGTGCTTTAGAGCAACAGCTCTAATCGTTCTCCCGATAAAAGAAGAAACAAAACAAATTTTGCAAAACATGAATGAAAAGTTTAAAGAGAGTTTCAGAAAGTTACAATGAATTAAACGTCAATAAAATTTATGAAATTTTAAAAGAATAATAATTGCTATAAAGTGCTGCATCACTTCTTAAAGTATGTATTCACTGGAATTAAAACAATTTTTAAAAATTTGTTTTTTATTGCCCTTACAGTTTTTCTTAAATTTCCTTGTGTTTATTTCTTATTATTTTAAATTTAAATGCTTTTTGAAAAAAAGATATTTATTATGTGAGGTAACACGTAGATATTAAATTCCAGGAATTATTTACGTACTTAATAAAGTTTTATTTATCATTATTTCGATTGATATTTAGCTGGGTACTTATTTACCTACTTCTTTTCTGTTCTTTTAGTTAATTAGTTATATGCCTGCAAGAAGAGATGAAATTGTGCACACCTTAATACCCATAGCATTTTAAATAATTTTATAAGTACTAACGAATATCTCTTAAACAATGCATCTGATGTTCTTGCTGTAACAGAAACCTGGTTAGCGAATGCGATATCAGATACTGCAATTTGCAATTTGGTAAAAGACCAACGTGAAGGCGTACTTGTATTTTACATAGGTATAATCAGGTTTAGCTTTTAGCATTTCAATTAGTAACGTAGAAACGAAGCAATTAAGAATACATATAGTTATCATTTTAGGAAAACGTAAGTATGAATTTGGAGTAGTTTACTGTCTTTTTTATAGAAAGCTAATGGGTAATAAAAATGGTAGGATAAAAAATTGTTTTGGCTAAATGAAACCAAAGAAAGTAACGCGTCAGTCTCAATTCGTTTTTATGCAATAACTACTTAATTTAAAAATTCATTGTTTACACCGTAACTGTAAGGAAGTAAAATTTTTATCTATGAAAATATCCAATATATTCATTTTAAGGCAAGTTAGCTAACTAGTAAATAATAATAATATGGTAAATGTTCGTATGTAGACGGATAACTTCTTGTCATTTAGATTTATTAGCAAAGAAGAACTTTTAATAACAAGAAGCACGACGCACACGTGACCTGATACTAGGAGAATCGGATATATTTTTACGACAATAAATGGAAATATTACTTGTATCAAATAAATAATTGTAGTAAAAATCGGTTGCCATTAAATTTTATATTATTTCAGCAAAAATAATCAGGAAGCAACTTGCGTTAAAGACCATAATGAATACATACCTGAAGGACCAATTTTTTATGTAGATCACTTCCTGAAAACTTTTAACAAGGAATAGTAAACTCTTTCCAATATTCAGATTGCTGGCAAAAATCTTTCCAGTCATCAACTGTTCTTTTCTTGTATTTCTGAAACAAACCAATTTTCTGGAGTATTACTACCAAATGTCACCATTTTTCTTTTTTTAATTTACTTAAAAAGGTACAGAAACTTTGACTAGAACAACACAATCTCTCGCCTATTCGTAAATACAATTTACATTTCTCTAGCGGATATAACCTGATTTCAACAATTTATAATTCTGTCAGTATATACACAGAAAAGACAAGAACATCATAGTTTCTTAACCAAGAAAAGTTATTACGTTTAATTGGATATTTGCATTCTCTGTAATAAGCTTTATCTCTGCAATAAAAATAAAACGTAATTACAACTAATAAGTTGCTGCTTGTTGACAGATGCAACAAGGGATCGCAATTATTATTCTTGCATTCACATTTAATCCTACTGTTTACTAGATGAAAACAAAACATCATTCTAGTGTCTGAATCCTTATACATATTACATTTTCTAAATGTTACTATAACTGAAATTATAAAATAATCTGACGTATATAGTATTACCATTAATTACCATTCATCAAATCTCTGTCTGCGTCCAGCTTTACCAAATTTTAATTTTTTTAAATTCTATTTTCTACAATAAATATTTATCCGGTTGTATGTTTGGTTGTTTTAAAATTTTTATCATGTTTCCGCTTTGCAAAAGAAGAGCTTGAACAATTGTCGTGCTTAAAAGTTCAAAGTTGGTCTTGCACCGTTTAATAATGTTTTTCCGTTAATGGCAGATTAGGCAGATTAGACCTCTGAGTTAATTACCTATTTGGTGCATTTGGTGCGGTATATCTTTTTCACTTTTGGTGGATTAACATTAATCTTCGCCGATTTGATTCACTATCAAGGTCATACACCAACTTTGATAAGACTTGTTTTTACCTACTTTCTGTCTATTAAATTCTAACTTTGCTTAATTCGATTTTGTTGTTTTGTTGTGTTTCTTTTTCTGTAGGCCTTCTTTTTTCCTTTTCTTTTATTTTAGGAAATCGATCACATATCTGGGTACGGTACCCCAGCTAATCAAGACCCGTCCGCGAGAAGGTCTTTACACCAGCTCCTGTACAGAAGCGTTTTCAGTACTACTGCGTTTTGGTATGTGATGTTTCTAATTTTCTTTTCTGGGAGAGAACAGCAACATATTTTTATTAATTAAATTTCAATCTAATTCTACAAATTCATTAGTAATCATTGTACATTTTCTTTTAGATAATTTTTATAAAGAAGGTAACATTGTAGCTTCTCTCTTCTTTTCTCTTCAATAGAAGTTTATTTTTAAAATCCAACTTGCATATAAATATTAACTTTTATTCAAAACTTTATTTAAATTGTGATACTTTTTTTGTAAGGCAAAATTAAATTAATATTACAGTCATTGGAATTTAGCAATTTGGTGCTCAACTCTTTTTATTTATTGTAATCTCAGATTTAGTATACGAAATTAGTTTCACTAACAGAAAAACTAACAGAAAATTGCAAGTATAAACGTAGTGATAGGAAGTTTATGTGCTGCAAGTGCTTTCGAATATTTCTTTGTAAATCAAAACAGACCTCGCCGAGATTTTATTCCTTCCACGAACTTTGTCTCATTTTTACCGCTTATATTAAATTCTATTTGCTTAATATAAATCATTTACTAGTAACTGTATGTATTACCTAGGGAATAATATTTTTTCTGTTTTAATTTGAGGCGTTCTGACGCCCTAATTAAATTTTGAACGTGTCAAGCTGAAAGATTAGAGATTTATTCAAATCCTCTCCTTGTTTTGGCTCTACTTTATTTTTCAGACACATACAGAACCCCGGCCTTACCTCCGCTTCAATAGCGATTTTTTTAGGTAAGAATGTTCTAGAATAACATACAAGTAAGTCAGTTAGAGTCAAGATTAGATACTACATAATGAATGTAAATCTGATGGCAAGTAGCAGCAAACTCACACGCTATGGCCAGTAAAGTTTTGTTATCATTGCATAATTGGAACGATTTGAAAATAGTTTAGAGAAACCAGTAGCTCAGTATGTTTGATCGTAAAGTTTCTACATAACCGAATACATGCTGGATAATAATCCACTGATTACATTTACTTCAATAAGGCAATTTATCTTATAAAGTCAAGCAATCAGACATTTGAATGATTTAAAAGTGGCAGCTGAGAAATTACAGCTGTTAAACAGATAAATATCCAATAGAAACGTTCTTTGTTAAAACAAAAACTAAAGAGACGAAAACATTGCTAACTCACTACAATAAAGTGTTCAAATAAAAGGAAAATTATAAAAGGGATATTATGTAAAATACAGAACATTCTTTAGTATCCAAAACTTCAAAAAATATTCTTCACAACTCCTCACGTTCCTTTAGAACAAACATGAAAGGTTATACAAAAGCAGGATATAGTACGTAGTACTAAAAATCTTAGTCATGACTGAATGATTATAAAAAAGGTGATGTAAAATATTATTTTACGTTCTCGCAAAACTTATCTTCAGAAGCAGACTAGCTTGTCATCGATAGGTCGTGCTTTTGCAGTCTATATTCTTACTTAACATAAGGATTAAGCCAGCTTTTAACGTTTTGCTGTACGCAAGGTCTTTGTTCTTGCTGAGCTGTCCACAGGATTATTACGTAGTCCAGGAATTGTAGATCAAACATACTCTGAACTCGAGATTAATTATTGTAAAACTGAAGTTTTGCACAAGGTTTTTTAATGTTTTTAAACAAAATATTAAAAATTCCCTACTTTCTCATGTTGGTTCCCTGAAATTTGAAAGCCTGGAATCCTTGAAAAGTGCAATCAAACCCTAAGATGAATGTTACAAGGAAACGGTTGGATTTCAAATACTTACATAATGCTCAAATAAAAAAGGACTGTAGTACTGACTACACAACATGACATCCAGTCTGACAGAAAACATCAAAAACCCGCAAAATTTAAAAAAAAAGTTGGCACTTTTTTCTATGTGGCACCCTAGGCACTTTCCTATGACAGATATCAAAAATATACCAAGAACAAATAGTTTTAGGCTTGAAATAAGTTTTATTAATAATGTTCTTGGGCTGCGCATACGTCCAGTAATAGTGGAGCTAAGGATGATAAAATGTTTGTACGCTCATTCTAGGAAAGAAATCTGTAGAACTGTTAGTAACACTTCAGACGAGCAATTTTTAAATTTGCGCGGCAGATCTTGAAATGTTCTTACATGAGCGGATTGTTTTCGGCTGTGCTGGCGTTGGTTGTTGATGTAAAAACGTTTCAAGATCTGTCGCATGAATACCAAAAGACCGCATTTACCAAGAATCATATTTTGGCAACAAGCCATCTACTGAGGCATTTCAATCACCCGTTCTAAAACTGTTCAGAAAAGCTTTCGCAAAGAAGTGACATATTATTACTTTTAATGTTCTTGCCTGGAAAGAACATTGCTCGTAAGACGTACTTGTTGGTGTAGGGCGCTCAGGTCAAATGCTGCTTTGCTATTGCCTAAGTACTATAAGGGTTAAGTCGTAGATAGTCCAAGTTGTCCGTCTCACTACCGATCGTTATAAAGAGCTATAATGATCTTTTCCCCCGTTTTAGCAATATTCCTCTTTGTAGATGTTGAGTTCATAAAGACTTCGGGGACATTTTGCAGATAGGTCCTTTTTTTAAATATTTTTTATGCCTTCTGCTTTCCTAACTGATAAAGGGCGGATGTGGTGTTAGCATGGAAGAAGGCAATGCAGTTGTTCAAACGGTCAGATCTGCTTTGGATTTCTTTAATGTTAAAAATATTTCCATTTGAAGAACTGATTTGAGGACTCAACAAGCGGGCATGGTAAAATTGTTGATATCCAAAACGACTACCGTAAGCTGCTATCTAGTCACATTTATGACAGAGCTGTTTTGGGGATCAGGGGTGTTTTGTATCCGTAAAACTATAATTCCAGCTTGTTGAAAATGAACACACAACAGATTCACAGGCCGTATCTTGTTTTTTTGGATGACTCATGGAAGTGTTATAGTTAAGCACTAACTTAGTGGACGTCCGCATTAAAACTCGGTGCTGCTGTTCTTGATTTTCACTCGTACTCATCAAATGCCACAAGGGTAGATGAGTCAAATCGCTTATAAACATGCTGGACATATCCCTGGTTATTTTTTCAAACGTGAACAAACGTAGTCAGACAAACAAGGAAAGGAGGTAACCACCGTCTAACACTATGCGATCAGTTTGGTTGTCAGAATTTCTTTGGCATAGAAGAGAAAAGAGCAGATGGCCTAGGGGATAACTCAAATTTTAAATACTCCTTTTAATCCTCTTTAGATTTCATGTCTCATACATGTCGCATGGTGTACAACATATAGTAAAGAGATCACAAATCAAATTGATTGGATTTTGAGTAGAAATCTTCTGTTGCAGGTTTTTCATTTGCGGGCTGGTTTTCATCGCGAACCATAACGACGCTGTGAACAAACTCAAACGACTTTACTTACATGTGCTTTCTAGAGAGGTCGACGTTACGAATCGAGGACCCAGCCATACCGTTGGCGGTTGCTTCACCAGCATCTTTGGTAGAGTCTCAGTTTGTGCTATTATTGTCCACAATACAAGGGAGCGTTATAAACATTCTGGTTTGGTGGAGCACTTAGAATGATCTTGCAGCCATACTTACATATATTCCGTTCATCAGGTTTTTTCCGAGAGTCACTGAGAACAATGTGTTGTTCTAAGGGTTCTTCTTTTACTTCAAACATTTTCTCCTCATGAGAGTTTTCTTTCCGTGATACCGTGTTTGCTGCAGGTCACCTTGGAACTTGAACTAACATATGAGGTCTTTCTCAATAAAAATCTAGTCTCACTCCAGTCCATGCGACTGGTGTACGATATTATAGTAAAGAGATTACAAATCAAATTGATCGAATTCTGAGTAAAAATCTTCCGTTGCAGGTTTTTCATTTGCTGGGCTGACCTTATGTAATGTAGGTGTCGATAGCATTTCACGGGTACAGTAAAGCTAAAACTCCTAGTCTCTAACTCGTTCTACACTAATGAACAATCGCATCAGATTAATCTACTCTTAACACACAGCTTGGTCGTACGACTCTACTGAAAGAATATATCAAACTTCTTCTCTAAAGTTTTCCTGAACAGCTTAGTTAGAGTAGTACTATTAAGAAGGATAAATAGTTCTGCAAATTGTTTCTTTATTACGAACGCACGGAATCATTTCATATCCGTAGCTCCGCTATTATTAATCGTACACTTAATCATTAAAAGATGATTTCGCACCATAAACTATTTGTAGTGGGCATATTTTTGATCTATCATAGAAAAACGTTCAAGGTGCCAGAAGGAAGATGCTAACTTTTTTTTTAATTTTGCAGGTTTTTGACGCTTTCTTCTTGTCAAATTCAAGGCCATATTGTGTAGTCACTAAGTGCTCAGAGTTGTAGCCCAGCCCTTCCTCTCTTATTCGAGTAATATGTGAGTATTCTAGATTCAAGTTTTCCGTCCTAGCATTAATTTCAACTTTTGATTGCATTTGCTTAGAATTCTACAGTTGAGGACTTTTAGTATGTTGTTAAGAACGTCAAATAGAACTAAAGTGCAAAAGTCCAATTTTGATATTATTAATTCCAGGTTCAAGCCTAAAATTTCTAGACTATATTCTTTGACAATAACGATAAAGAAATAGGAAAGATGACTAAACAAGCTGTAGAAACCCGTTTACTTAAAAATTAGAAGCTAAATTTTTTTCTGAACTTGTGATTTGTGCGTTAGCTAAGACGCGTTTCAACAAACTGGAAGGTGGGATAAAAAATATACCGATCGGATATGACCATATAAGGAAACAACTCTGGGTTTAAGAACAGAACCCTAGAGTAGCCGCATCAGGCTGTATCACATTGTCATCTACTTGGAGATTACAGTTAAGTAAATTCTTTCTTGGTCACAGTTTTTTTTTGTCCGTCTTGAGCGTCGTTTACAAATATAAAACATTTATTCAACCCATCATGGACTACTGATTTATTTGTATCAGAGTTGCCGCTTTCAAACCGTGCAATTGTGCCAGCATATCCTCGATATACACTAGACTGAAATTCTTAAGGGGAAGATTTGTGAAACAAGAGATCAAGTAAAACCGAGAAAATTAAGTTCAAATATCTTCCTGCAACTCTTCTCGGTCTTATCTCTACAACACTCTCATTCTCATGCTATACCATCTACAAATCTAGAAAGTCTTCTTCACTTCACGTCAGTTACCAATATAAGTTTTAGATTTCTGTGCTTGAAATTGCCCAACAAATTGCTCACTTCATCACTGCTACATTTTTTTTATTTCGGACAAACACTTTTGCTAGACCTGTAGCTGGAATGGAATTGAACATTCATTATGGCTTGTGGTTTCCTTCTAGACACACCAAACCACACATTACGTTTCACCTTTCAGCAACAAATTCTATGATTATTTCAAGGTAACTAAAAATCAGATTATAATTAGTTTAGTTATTTCTACTAATAAGCTCGTGAAATCTAAACTCCAAAATTCGTAGGAATCCATTAATTTATTGTTTTTGTCAATCTCGCTATAGTTACATACATTAATGCTCGATAACGTTGAGCTTTCCAACCCTCTTTGATGATGGCACATTTATAGTACATTCACTTTGAATGAGACATTGGACGTACCTAATCTTTAACAAAATGGCAACAGTATTAGTAGCGTAATTACAGTGCTTTTTAGTTATTACTGTCATGGTTGGAAGATGACTCGATTACGTTTCATGTTTCTTTTGTACATTGTTTTGCTTTGAACAGACTAACTTTGAACTAGGCATAATATACGGGCCTTTCAGCCTTTTTCAGGTTTTCTTCACCAATCATGATTGAAATGAGACTGTGACAGAATCTTTCATATTCAGATATTTGCTAAAAGTAATCACGATAAAAATTAAAGAGTAATTATGTAACGCATTTCAGCTACACATTTTACTCGAAGTTAGTTTTTCACTATGTTTGAAAAAAAGTTAATGTTATTCAACGTGATCTGCTTGCATGTTTGCATCTCAAGGACAGCTAAAAGTCAGAGAATAAAAAAGTAAAAAACTTTTTATCGAGTTCATTTTAAGTTTGATTTTTAAAAAAAAATTCTAATCTTATTTCAAGTTCTCAATATTAATTATTGAAAAGTTAAGGTCTGTTCCAATAATCTAATAAAATATTATTAAAAATTTGAAAAGAATGAAAATAAAACTAAAAGCATTGTTAATTTCATTCAATCAATATAAAATTTTTACGTAATCATAATTAAACCTTAAGAGTCTTCCAAGTAAAATTTTTTTGTTGTGTGCATAAAACAAAATCTGTTCTTCCAGGCAGAAGTATGTAACAATGATGTTTTACTCGTAAATATTTAATTAGTCTAACAGAATCTTCTAGAGATTTAACTTATCACAAGAAACCGCAAGGGATGTTTACATTAATTTAATAATAAAGGGTTTACACATCACATATCGAACATTCTAAGATAATCATACAGCACGCCGAAAATTATGTTTACATTTAATAAAGGATTGGTAAATTAAAGGGGAATGTTATTCCTTTTTTTCTATTTTGATATTTCTAAGCATACATTTCGAGATTCAATATAACGTTTATTATAGAAATCAATAAAATTCGTAGGAGTCGAGATAATGCCGGAGGGTCCTAAAACTTTCTTCTTGGATCAGAGGATTATCACAGTCATGGACTTTATTTTTAGTGGCGATTTATTTATAACTGGATATAGGGAAAGTTCTAAAGTGAGATTCTAGTACTACTATGTAACGGGCACGCCGTTAAAAGGGTACACATTTCGAATAGCTTGAAACAATTAAACGGAAACCGTGAAATGAGTTCAGTTTTATTATTTAGGCTACGGAATTAACAACACTGTTTTTATGGAAATTTCTGTGCAGAATTCGTAAAGTCTTTACTAGAACTGACGAATGAGATACTTTACTGCCCCAATGTTGATTACTTTACAATTTGTTGGTTTTGCCTGAAGGTATAGATTACACTAGCCAATAGTATTTTAAGTTTTTAGTCTCAAAGTTTAACAATGTAGAAAATTAGCGCATCCTGCAAAACTATAATGTCAAAAGTCTTCGCTTGTCATAAAAAGTCATAAACACGGGTAGTTTAAAACTTTCAACTTATACCTACGTACGTTAGACAGTTTAGATAGCAAATAAAAATGTAACTATTAAATATCAACGGTATGGTTACGATTAATCTCGAAATCGAAGACGAGCGGAATCGTTTAAATACATCGACCAAATTCTTGCAAAGAAAATTTAGGATAATAACACAGTACAACAGCAAATTCTGAAATGAGATTTCTCAACGAAAGTCGGTAATATCCGACCAAAATAGTCTATTCCCCAAGGGATTCCGTTAGGTTAGGTCAAATAAGCACTTATTTCGAGCTTAAAATTTGTAATGCGAGTTGCTTGATTTCTTTACATTGTTTCAAGGTATTTCATCCATAATTCGCAAACGATCGATTCTTGCGGTTTTTTTTGGATCTGTTAGTATACAAGGCGTCAAATGCTCTTATAGACGTCATATTATTACGTTACCTTCAAATTGTTTTAAAAGGGTTAAATTTTTTCGTCTTTTTCTTAATTTTCACAATCAAGTGGGCCCTTTTTGTTTAAAAAATCAATCGAATATCTTCAAACCCGGCTCTTATGTTGAGTTATGAAGTACCATTCATGATAAGAAAATTGTCATCTTAATAGGACGTTTTGATCTGGAGAGAGAGAGAGAGAGAGTGATCTCCCTAATAAATGCCGGGGTTGCGGTGAAAACTACAAGAAAATTGAAATGCACCTACACCAATATTATTTAGAAATTTTTACCTGACACATATTCGAATTTCGTTCCGGTGGGTGAATGTTTGATGTTTTTCACCATTTTCCCAAACTGGCCAAAATTGGTGATCGTCTTTTGTTTTTCACCAAAAAACTTCTATATGAAAAAAGTGTATGACGATCTTCTATTTACAAATCCGCGTACGCAATTGGCTTATCTCTTTTCGTTATCAAGAAACAAGTTTTTACAATTGAATTTGCTTCAATCTTTCGTGACCTCTAACGACAAAATCTGTAAAGATCAACACCTAGTTTCACTGGTTCTGCAGACAGTAGTAGAACGAAATTTCTTTGATGCCATTTTGATCCCCTTAAAATACTGATGGACGTCTATAGTAATTTTAGTTTGGTAAATTTCATCAGATGTAAATGAGTGGGTAGTCCAAAAAGACAGAGCCCCATCCCCGGTTCCTCAATGCTGAGCACTTAAAAACTTTTGTCGTTTTACACACCATTATTATGCACATTAAGACCTAAGGTGTAGGTATGTTAAATAAACATGTCCAACAGAGTTATTCCTTTTGACTTGAGCTACAACTTTTCTGCAGACATCAAAACGAGATACCTTTCTATTCACGAGTTTAGAATGGAAAATCTCAAAACAATGTGAATGTAATCAACACTTTACAATACTGGAAAATTCCTTTGTTGGTCAAGAAAAAGACGCAATTGATATATTTTTGTATGGACCTTTCATAGATATACATTTAATCGATATCATTCAAAAGCAGTTAGCCCCTTTACGAAAAACAGATTCATGATCATTTCTACTGTGGAGTAGCTTATACTGCGAATACACCACACTCCACTACGATCACAACAAGAAAAACTGAGAAACTTGAGAAATTCGAAAATAGACCAACTATTCATCTACGTTTTGAGTTTTGTTTCTATTTGCAATCATGCCCGAACTCCTAATAATGTCTTTCGTTTTTTCATGCCTCTCGACCACTTGTATCCTGTTGTAGATAAGAAACAGATAATTATATCTTGATGATGAAGTTCCAAGCACTTTTGGAAATTTCGACTTCTGCAAGTTTTTGTAGTCCAATTAAGTAGAATCCAAATCTAGAAATTACGTTAAATCAATTGTTCTGGATTTTTGATGCAAATACGTTTTGTGTAGATTTCTCAGGACCAGCTGTGTTTCCTTCGTGTTTGTTTCAGCAACATCTTTTTTTCTTTTTGGATATTGGCTGGTCCTCGTCCTCCTGGACAGGACCGCCGGGGCTTGGGAGATTTTCCGGGCCAAGGAGCTATTCGGCCTCAAGATCACCGCCGAGATCTCCAACAAAAAATCGTCGACTAGCCAATGCCATCGGTGCCAACGCTACGGTCGCGCCCACAGAAGATGCACCGCGGCCCCTCGGTGCGTGAAGTGTACAGAAGCCCACCACGCCGTGAACTGGGTGAAGTCTCACGAGACGCCCGCCACATGTATCAACTGTGGCGGCCCACATCCGGCTAATTACAAGGAGTGCCTCTGGTATCCCCGGGTAACGAGCGCATCCGCCGACAACGCGCGGTCCCCGGGAGCGCGGCCCACAGCCGACACAAACCGAGGTCGCCCAACATCATCAACCGACCGCCCAGTTGTCAACCTACAACCTCTACAAGGCCCTGCAATCGCTCGGCCGGCATCTCTGCGAGGCCTCCGGTCTCATGGACATGCTGACCGCTGACGGTTCCTTTGTCAAGGAAGTCATAGCTTCGTGGAGAGTTTAGAAGTCGAGAAGCCAGCCTCCATCCAGGTTCAGCCAGACTCCATCCAGGTCTAGGACATCTCCCTCCAGTTGGCCAGCGCCAGTACATTACCGAGCGGCGTAGTTAGCGTTTCCAGTGCTGCGTCCGCATTTGGAAAGTCCGGGTCACTCCCGGGCCGCCTGCTCTCACTAGGGTTTTTTCGTGGCTTTCCCGAGCAGTACTTTCCACGGGTCGCCGACCTCCCTATTATTCAAAATTCAAATTCAATTTCAATTGCACATTCTAATCAAAATTCTCATTCATCTAATAATTCCAATTCATAATCCAAATTTAAATTCAACCTAAATTCTCCCCATTCAACCGCAAATTAATTCATAATTCTTAATTCGATACAGCACTCATTCTTCGAAACACGTTGTTTACTTCTTTTTCGACACTGCAACCAATATCAGCAACTAACATCAACAGTCGCCTCCACCACTACATCAACGAACAAAAACCAACACCATCTGGGCCTCGGGCTACCGCGATCGCGAAAGCTGCTGCCACCAACATCTTGGGACGTGTCGGAGTGAGGTGCGAGCCGACCGTAATCTACGCCGCGCTCCAAACAATCTTAGAATCACCTTGGCTGGAGTAGCTTATGGACAAGCTTAGAACGGCCGCCCGGTTTCGGCGGGGAATTAACTTTGATTTGATTTGATTAACCAACGAGACACTATCTCCGTGCTCAATAAAACTATATCTGGGATCAAGAACGTGTAATACACAAACTGCCATTATTTTCCGGTGCGCTAGTCTTTGCTGGCAGCATAATGGATCAATTAGTCACTTCGTTGATGTCATTGAAGCCTATCATTCAAAATAATGTTTTTTCCTAGGTAACAGGAAACAAGCTAAAACATATGATATCGTTACAGTTTTACCCTATTCCATATCTTCGCCAATAAGGTTATTCAGGTGCTTAACAGCAATATTCATTTATTCCGTCTTATCAAGGTTTTTGGGCTTTACTTAGCTCTGTCACTACTGCTTTGTTGTCGTATTTGTGTCCCCAAATAATCATTAATCACTAGTACTTATGACTGCTTTATACTGTATAGCCGGTTTACCTATTATGAATTTAGCTTCTCATGTTTTACCATAACTATTACTTATTCAAAAAGCCATAATTGGTTTGTCAATCTTTTGCGTGACTTCCAAAAACTTGATCTTTATCTCTCTTTTTCCGAATCGTTTCTACTAGTTTGAGGTGTTTCAGATTTCCGAGTTCCCTCTTGCAATGTTTAGTGGTTTACAAAGCAAGCAAATCAGATCAGATCTGTTGTCATTTCTTCTAGTTTCCTTGCAAGATTTGCTGTTTTGATACGCAAACTGGTGGCTATCGAAAAGTTTTCTATATGCCTGTCAATTAGTTTTTCCATTGCTCTCATGAGACACAAAGTCAGGTTAGTTGGTCTAATCGCCTAAATTACTTTCCGTTTTGAACATGAAAGTTATCTGCCTTCACAAGTAGAGCAAGGACAATGAAAAAAGGCGGTTCAGCATCTTCTTACTTCAAGAAAAGCACAGCAGGTGCAGTTCAAAGCTGTTTTATAGTTCATTACTATAATGACCATCTCCACTGCTAAAAACTAATCTTTCTCAATGAACACAAGCTTCAGCATTTTCTTGCCATCTGCAGTGGAGTCCCGCGTAATATCAATTTTTGTTTTTTTAGATATTGTTTCTACCTGGTTAGTGAGTTTTTTTTAAATAGACCTTATAATGGATTTTGACGATAAAAGCAATTGCAGTTTTTGGCTTTTAATACAACTTTTCAAACTATCCAGTTGCCGTATTTTTCACAGTACAGCTAAAGAAGCTTTAGGTCTGAACAAAACGTCCAAACGCATTTTATGTCAAATAGGCAAAAGGTGTCAATTCTTGAGAAGTTGCTCTTTGGTTACGGTGAAAGGGTTTTGTACAGATTTGTTGTAAAACTGAAAAGGGAATAATGAAGTTAGCTGGATATTAGTAAGCCAAATGACGAAGCTTCTACAAAAGCCTGAAAGTCCCTAACCTGTTGGAGTTTGTCTTACCCACTTTACGCAGCCACCAGAATTTGAGATGCCGGATGCGCCTATACCTAAGGCTCGTATGTCTACAATTCATCTAAAATATCATTTAGAAAGAATGAAAGAAGAGATAGTAATTAATCTTGTCAGTGTCAATAGATAAGAATGTCACAAATAAAACAACATTTTGCTGCTACACAATACAGGGACTATCTTCCATATCTTGTAACTAGTTCATGTCTTCTAGAAGATATTCTATAGGTAACCCGTGGTGTTAGTTACAGTCGAATGTAGGATTCCTTTTGTAGAATTTTCTTTTCTAGTATAAGAGTGTCTGAAAAGAGTCACCTAAGTTTTGTTTGGTTAGGATTTCATTTTTGATTGTCAAAGCCAAGTAGTTAGTTGAGCAAACTTGGTCCAAAAGGTCTTCAATCCAACAGCAGCAAAACTAAAGATGCACATACTGCATTTGCAATTTGTTTTAGATAACAAAGTGGTTCTTTAGGCTCTATGGGCTTTTACAAGAAGGTTTGTTAGTCAGAAGCCTTGTTTATTTTAAGACCGATTTATCTTTCTACTCGCATAGTCCAGTTAGTAGCAATTATCTTGACAGAATTTATCAAAAAGGATGTCATTTGTTCTTTAAATAATTTTTAATAAAAAATTATTTATTTATGAACAAAATGTTACAAATGTGTAGTTGGGTTTAAAATTGATTTGATTGAGTTTTGTCTACCTCCACTAGTTTTTAGAATGCGAGCCTTACCTACCTGAAATAAACGCCAACTATCTGAAACCGGAAATATGAAAATAGAAATGATTTTTATTTCATCGTAACTTCCTTTTGGAAATGAGAAAAATGGGTTCATATTTCCATTTTATAATTATTGATTACTGAACATATAAAACGTTTTGAAACCAATCCGATTTGAAAGTGAAAAGACTTCTTTTCATATGCAAAATTAACACGAAATCGCGTTTGTCAATTTCTTCGTTGTTATTTCAGCCGTTAATGAATTCATTTTAAAATTTAAAAAATTTATACTATGGAAGAGAAAATGATTACTATGGTGCTATCCATAAATTCAATATTTTCATAGCAGCCGCGTTTTTTGTTAGGTTTCCCGAATTGGGATAAAGGCGAATCCTTCGTGTTTGACATTCCGTTTAATTCATAAATGCGTGCTACCCTCCAAAATTGCCCCGGCCCTCGATATCGCAAATGTAACAATGAAATAGTCGGTATTGAAATGTAAAATCTGAAATCGGAATTTTTACACAGGCGGGACCATCTCCACGTAAGGGAATACAGAACTCGAGTTCGGAGTTCCAGTCATTTAAATTGTAAATATCGAGTTGGACAGCTACGGGACTTCCATGTAAGTTGCGTCCTGATTACATTTCTCCGGCTTGCGCATGGAAGAAAATATAATTTATTCTACTGTCATCTTCTTGTCTATTCGAATAGAAGAAATCGAAGTACCGACAAATATACAAACGTATTGCACATGTTTTTTATAAAAGCATAAATGTCAGCCGACAGTGGAGAACGTGTTACGTGAATAAAAATACGCTGATGCAAGTATGCATTTTATCAAAAATTTATGTTCGCTGCTTACATGCACAGCTGTTATGATAAATATTTCAGGGTAAAACTAAAACCAGTCCATTTGAAATCTTGTTATTGAAATTTATTGGAATTGGAAATAGTATGTAAAGTTACTAAACTAATAAAACACACATTTCAACAACTGCAACTAGCGTTCTTTTGTTATCATAAAATTCAATTCTTTGCACTTTTCATATTTTTCTGATATCGCAGTTTTTAGGAATTTCTCGTCACGTAAATCTATATTAAGATTCTATTAGCAATAGACACTTAATTTATTTTTAAATGCTGTAGATTGTAGATTACATTGACATTACTGTAACAATGTCTATTCATAAATAGCAAATAGTTTCGAACCTGTCAGATTTCCTTGCCAAGTCAGAATTCAGAAACTTTTTAATTTTATTGCGTAATCAGAAAAATAAATAAATCTTTTAAGTTATTTTCCTTTAAATCATTCTCGCCAAATTTTTCTCTTAAACAAGCATGTGTCGGCATATTCAAAGTTCTTCTGGTAAAATTTGCGATAATAATAATAAAAATAGGTTTTTGATATTTTTGAGATTTTAGAAATTCTTTGGCTGACGTGAGTTGCTAGTCTATAATTGAGTAAAGACCCTTCTTAGTAAATTATCCAGTATACAGTGTGTCCAAGATAAAGATGCACAGCATGGGAATCTTGGAAATGGTAAGAGATACAGGATCGGTTGAATGGGATGACAGTTGGCTATTTATAGGACCTTTTTGTTGGCGTTTGCAAAATCTAGATATTTTGGATAGTTTCTAGTTCTCTATTAAAATACGCTCACAAGATTCCTGTACAACGTTTCGGTTTTGAGTAACCATCATCAACTTCATTTTTTTAAATAGACGGAAAAACAATTGAAAATTGTTTTGGATAGCTCTTTTTGTCACGATTCTAATGATGTAAACATGATAGGGTTATTTTGATTTTTTATGCTATAAATTAATGCATTCTACAGTACCCTGCCCTGCACGGTCACCTGATCTAACACTGTTAGATTTCTTTCTTTTGGGATTATGTCAAGAATTATGTGCTCAATCAAAATTTTGAAGATGAACAGCAATTATTACAGTTGGTCACAGCAGTGTTCAACACAAAAAAATCAAAACCAAAATAACCCTATCATGTTTACATCATTAGAATCGTAACAACAAGAGCTATTCAAAACAATTTTCAATTGTTTTTCCGCCTATTTAAGAAAATGAGGTTGATGATGGTTACTCGAAACTGAAACCTTGTTCAGGAACTTTGTTAGCGTATTTTAATAGAGAACAAAAAGTAGCAATGAAAAAGTGGTTTTAGTTTTCCAATATCTCTTTAAATAAAGGAAACAAAAAATAATAAAGATCGAGAAATTTACTTTTTTTTTAAATATTTCTGAAACTATCCAAGATATCTAGATTTTGCAAACGCCAACAAAAAGATCCTATAAATAACCAACTTTCATCCCATTTAACCAATGCTGTATCTCTTACCGTTTCCAAGATTCCCACGCTATGCATCCTTATCTTGGACACACTGTATATATGTACTAGACCAACCTGTCATAATTTGTTAGAAGAAAGAATTTTATAAGCTTAAAGCTTTTTTGAGCGGGAGGTTTGGAAAGTAACAGCAAAACTCTGTTAAGCAGATGAGATGAACAGTGATTTTCTTACTACATTTAATTATATTTTCCACCGAAAACAGGATTGATAAAAAAGTTCTTTTTTTATCTAATCTCAATTTAAATCTCAAGCACACGAGTTTAAAATAGTAAGATTTATTTTTAATTTAAAATTTTTTGAACAAATATTAAACCAGAATATCTAACCTTCTACAATCTAAAGGTTCACAAAATACTAACTGCGCCCTTACTCCTCAAAT